>JARSSU010024768.1:0-14300 GCA_029619165.1 Eurosta solidaginis
AAACCGACAGCCAATGCAGGCCCATATGGGGCTGTGACTGGGAAAGGTAGAGGTCCGGCGAATGCGACGGACCAGCCCAGTACCAGTAAGGACGCCCTGTCGCGAGGAGCTTTTCCAACGGGAGCCCTGGGTTTGAATCCTGCCAGGAAAGGTAGGGCGTAGGAAAGCTCTGGGTGATCGGCGCCTGGCTGAGAAGAACTTGGAGCGCTACGGCGGAAGGGATGCAGCTCAGATTTCTGAGAAGCATTCCCGGACGTTGGAGTGGGCTAGGGGCGTCGTAGCTTGCGCCGACCACACGCCGGTGTCGAACGATGCGGTGTGAACAGCAGGGTCTGGGGGCTAGGAAGCGGCAAATGTCGGATGAGCGGAATGCCTCAACGACAAAACGGGCCCGAGGAGGTGGGAACGCAATTGCGTTTAGCGAAATCGCTAAACGAGCGGGCTCCATCACCCTCAGGGTCCTGGATAGGAGTATAGAGGATGGTGTCATCTCCCGAGAGGAGTGGCCGTGGGTCGCAAGCGAAATATCAGCGGCCTATATGACCGCTGGTATGGAGATACCAGGTCCACGGCCATCCTTCGAATACTCGGGGTGGTATCAAGGATTTAGACTGATTACTTGTGCTGACGAGCGGTCGGCCTGTATCTTTAAGAAAATAATTTCTTTGGTTGGGGAGGTCTGGAGGGGAGCCAGACTCGAGGCCGTGGAACGGAAGGATCTCCCACTTCGACCGAGGGCTCGAGTGTGGTTGCCTGCCGAGCCCTCTCAGCCGGACAAAATACTATCCTAGTATCCTAGTCTCCGAGGGCGGATTCGCCAAGGATGGGGTGCAGAAGAAGAAGGGTAGTGTTGATGGAAATCCGTCAAATCAATCTTCAGCATTCTAAGGCGGCTTCCGCAAACTTGTTGCTCTGTCTTGAAAACGGCGGAGTGGTTATAGTCCTTGTAAAGGAGCCGTGACTGAGTAGTAACGGCGGAAAATTTTCTGGATTAAGGACGGAAAAATTCAACAACTTGGCGCATGGGGAGGCAGGTAGCCCTAGATCCTGTGTGCTTATTAAAAAGGAATTTAACGCTTTTATTCTCTCTAATTTCAGCAATGCTGACGTAACAACGGTCTGCCTCGAGCGAGGCACTAACGAAATGTGGGTGGTCTCAGCGTACTTGTCCCATGGGAACGTAACGGGACCACCACCTGTGATACTGGGCAAAATCAGCGCTGAAGCAAGGCGGAGAGGCGTTGGCGTAATCATAGGTGCCGATGCTAATGCACACCATAGCATATGGGGTAGCTCGGATACGAACACCAGATGTGAGTCTTTATTTACTCTTATTGCATATGAGGGACTTTGTATATGTAATAGGGGGAATGAGCCGACTTTTATTACTGCGGTAAGGGAGGAGGTCCTGAACCTCACCCTGGTTAGCAGAGAACTGAAAGATCGGATATCTGGCTGGAGGGTTCTCAACGAGCACTCCTTTTCTGATCACCGATATATTCAGTTCTCGGTGAACGAAGAACGTCCCGGTAAAATATATTTTAGGAACCCTAAAAGTATCAACTGGGACTTGCATTGTAGGAAGCTGGGAGAGCTATTGCCTGAGGCACCTATCGTTGGTTCGGACCTGTCCGAGTCTGAGATAGACGGTCTGGTGGAAATCTTCACCTCGGCAAGCAATAGCGCCTTTCAACTGTCCTGCTCATTGAAAACTTAAAACCGCTCTGGTGGTCTGATTCTCTTGACTACCTAAGAGCGTCCAGTAGGCGGCTCTTTAACACAGCCAGGAGGAGTAAATTACCCCCGGACTGGTGAGTCTGGGGATTTATAAAAACGAAATAGGATAGCCAAGCGAGATTCATGGCGAAGCTTCTGCGAAAACGTAGAAGGCTGCAATGAATCCGTGAGGCTTAGAAAAATACTCTCTAGGAATCCCGCCCCTCGGGGGTATCTGAAAGGTGATGGTGGGGACTGGTCGATGAGTAGCGAGGATTCCCTAAGACTTTTACTGGAAAATCATTTTCCCGATGTCCCAGTTGCGCGGGGATCTTCGCTTGCATGGTCGGCGATCGCTGGCCATGCAGAAATGCCGGCCATTCCACTACGGAAAGTCAAATATCCTGGGCTATAAGTTCGTTCAGGCCCTATAAGTCACCCGGCCCGAATGGCATCATTCCTGCGCACCTTCAAAAGTCTTTAGGGATTTCCTGCCGCTCGTTGGCCATCATCTACACTAACTGCCTCAGGCTTAACTATATCCCTTAGTCGTGGCACACGGTTAGGGTCATCTTCATTGTGTTTTTTTTCTTCATTCCAAAGGCCGGCAGGAACTCTCATGTATCACCTAAGGATTTCAGGCCAATCAGTCTCTCGTCGTTTCTTCTTAAGACGTTTGAGCGGTTGACTGACCTGTACCTACGGGAAAGGATACCTCGGGGGTTACTGTCGGCTTCACAGCATGCGTACTGCAAGGGCAGATCGACGGAAACGGCTCTCCATTCGATTGTAAAGCAAATAGAGAGGTTCCCAGAACACAAAGAGTATGCTCTGGGTGCCTTTCTAGGCATCGAGTGGGCTTTTAACAATGTCTTACCGGGGCAATCGAAAGAGCTCTGGTGGGTTTAGGAGTCGAAGCGGCTCTGGTTGAATTTATTAGCAAACTTCTATGCGGCAAATTTTTCGCAGCGGAGTGGGGAGGGGCCATAATTAAGAGGAAGGGGCACGCCACAGTTGTGTCCTATCTCCTCTGCTAGGGGTTGTGGTAGTCAACGAGCTTCTTTTGGAGCTGGAAGCGAATGGTTGTCGGGTGGTTGCCTATGCAGATTACCTCGCTATCCTAGTCATAGGAAAATTTCTGGGCACCCTGCGTGATGTTCTGCAGGGCTACCTGGATACTGTGGCTAGGTGGGCTGAATCATGTGGATTGGCGGTCAACCCGTGAAAAACAGAATTGGTTATTTTTACAAGGAGATATAAGATACCCCACTTCATAACTCCTTCGATTGGAGGGGTACCGTTGGTACTTACTGACAGGGTTAAATATTTGGGATTGTTCTGGACAAGAAGCTTTCCTGGAGGCCCAATGTGGAAGATAGGGCCAGGAAGGCCGCGGTTGCCTTGTACTGCTGCAGGGCTATCGGAAATAGATGGGGGCTCTCGCCAGGAGTAGTACACTGGCTTTATGAGATGGTGGTAAACCGATCTGCTCTATGGGGTGCTGGTCTGGTTGAAAGCACTGGAGACGGCGGGCACCTCCAAAATTTTAGTGTCAGTGCAACGGACGGCGCTGATTGGTATCAGTGGTGCTCTGAGAACAACACCTACCTTGGCACTGAATGTCATGCTGAATATACATCCAGTAGATATTGCGGGAAAGGCAGCCGCGGTCCGGTCGATAGTCAGGCTTCGTGATATGGGTTATAGGATTTCTGATTTCGGACACTCTAGCCCTCTTTTAGTTTCGACTTTATCCCGAACAAGACGGACTATTGCATGCCGATAGCCGTTCCCTATGCAACCTTCACCCCAGTCATTCCCCGAGGGAGGAGTGGGGAAGAGGAATTATCTGGGGCATGGGACCGGTTGACTTGTTCACGGATGGGTCGAAGCTGGACGGAAAGGTTGGCGCGGGGTCTTTTGTCAAGAGCTAAATTTAAGCCGCAAGTTTAAGTTGGCTGATCACCGCAGTGTATTCCAAGCGGAAGTTGCTGCGATTAAGGATGCGGTGGATGAAATGCTATCCAGTGCTACTCCGGTTAGGGAATTTAACATCTACTCTGATAGCCAAGCGGCTATAAATGCCTTGAGCTCAACTACAGTGCGATCGAGGGTGGTCTGGGAGTGCCTGACCTCACTTGCGATTGCATCGGATTATTTTACAATTAAGATTATCTGGGTCCCGGGCCATAGTGATATTCCGGGTAACTGTCAAGCGGATCTCTTAGCCCGAATCGGTACAACTGAACCGGATGAAGATGGCTGTAGGGATTTCGGGATCACCAAGCCACCTGTGGATTCGGCTTCTATGGCTGGGCCTCGAGTCAGCTCTGCAAACGTTGGGCGGACATTACGTATTGCAGAGTAGCATGATCTTTCTGGCCGAAAGCGGATGACAGGAGGTCTGCTGAAATAATGGGTTCACTAAGCCACACCTATCAATGGTCTTTGGGGTTTTGACAGCACACTGTCCCATGGGTATCCAAGCGGTACGTCTCAATATATTGGAAACTCCATCCTGCTGCAGCTGTATGGAGGATGATGAGGTGGAATCACCAAATCACTTTATGCATGATTGCCCCAGCTTTTGCCAGAAGTAGGCGAAAGTATTTCGGTCGCGACTCACTTGGATCTCCCGAGGAGCTATCCAAGGTTGAGATCGGGATCATTCGGAACTTTATCGTTGCTACCCAACGATTCTCTAAGTAGTTATATCTACGTCACCGTTATTTTAGTTTATTATATGTGGTATCACAACGGACCTTCATGTTGTGCAAGTGAGATTCCCCTATCAGGGAAGCTACCACCCAACCTAATCTAACCTAACCTATCCCAATTGCCTTCTTTTGCATATTTTCTTTATGTACAGTACATACTTCGTCATCATGTGGTAAACTTATGCATTTGTAAGACGGTTTCAAAGAAACTTGGTGTTGTTACATTTGTTCTATTTATAGAATTTCAACGAATTAAAAAATGTTGTCTATGTTTATGAGTTTAAGCGGAGATTGCCCTTTTTGCTTTAAATGTATGAAAACGTTTATTTGAAGCAATTTTTAATTAATAATTTATTTAATAATTTGGGAAAAATTTAAATAACGTGACATCAGGATGGGACAAGGCGACAGCTGTTTCGATTATACCTTGTAAATCTTTTCAAAGACTTTTCTCCCGGGATTGGGATTTGAACCCGCACTCCTACGATGGTTGAAGTGTCTGGCTGAGAGAGCCACATGTTTTACCAATTGTAAGGCTTCTCCCGAAAGGTAAGACTTCAAATAATGGAATTTTTGTGTATCTGTTAAATTAGTCTTTTGATCGATGGCAGCAGTAAATAAATCCCTAAAAGAGGGCCAGTCTTGATAGTTGCTGGAAAGCGTAGGAACTTAAATCTAGGTACGTGAATATTTAATATGTTCTAGGTTTCAGTTGGGCGTTCAAGGAATGTCTCTTGTTGATCAGCCAACTTATTGGCCGAATCCTCGTTTAGCACGCATCGTAATTCTCGAACCTTAGCTGCCCTTGAATACGTATGTACATATGTATGTTCGATTGTTCACATTTATGTGTATGCTTGCACATAGTAAAAGAGCAAGTGTATTTGATATTGGAAAGTCACGGTATATTATGATTGGAGTGGTTCCCAACCCATGGCGCGTCTCAGTGGATCCCAACTACTTGTTACGATATGTCTAGAATTCAGCGGTTCCCAAACAGAGACCAATTAAAATTTGCTCTTTAATGATAACAACTCGCCATTTTGTATGCGTGGAACTTTGAAATTAAGTGTCTTATACCTCCAGTGGCTATCAAAAGTATTTTACATTCGAAGCTGATTATAAAAATCTTTGACTAATTTTATATTTTATTATTTATTCAGTAAACAAGTTTCAGGGGTGTTAAAGCTTTCGAACTAGTTATATAAGTTATTTAACTTTTAAAATATAATTTATTTTTTCCGTAAACTAAGCAAAACATAAGTAATCTACATTCCTTTTCACAAGTATTTGTAAAATGTATGTAAATGCTATTTAATACTTTGTATGATAGCTAGCATTTATGGAAACTGGATCCAAACGATTTGTAAAGGATTCCACCAGCTTTCTGCATAATTCTGTCGGAATTTTTTCCCACTCTTCGAGCAAAATAGATTTAAGGTCACATTTCAACGAAATTTTATGTATGTGCACGTCGTCTTCCAGTTAGGACCAAAAACTTTCTACCGGGTTTATGTCAGTAAGTATTTTAGTAGGTGTTGGTAAGTGTTTGGTGTTGAAATGTACCCATAATTGAACATCATTGGCTGTGTTCCTGGTGTTGGTGTCTTGTTGAAATAGAAACTCATTATTTGGCATATTGATTTTTTCCGCTATGGAGTGTAAACATTCTTTTAAGATGGACAAATATTCATGCTTATCCATTGTGCTCTTATCACTAGAAATTGCAATTTCTCAGAAGTCCAAAGCCTTGGTTTTGTTCTTGTTAGCGAATCGGCGTTTTTCTTAAAAAAAAATCCTTGAATATCATTTTTCATACGCACACTTCCAATTGTTTCGTTCTATACTTAGATTCGTAGTGTAGCTTCAACTTTCGCGTTGATTTTGGGAGCCGATGCTTAAGGTTTTCACGGTTTTCTCCTAAAATTTGACGTTCTTTTCTCATCGTCAACGATTTTGGTCGACTGCTCCACAACATTTTTTCCTTCATTATGCAGATAAAAAATATTTTTTTTGATCTGTTGCAGTTGGATTTTTGATGTTCGCAGTAGCGCAATAAAAATGAAATGCATCTGCTCATGATAAATGCTGATAATAATGCCACCAATATAACAAAATACAGGAAAACAAACAAATCGCAGCATTAAAGCAATAGGCGCAATACTTTTGCGTGTTAAGAATATTATCGCCTAGCTGTTTTCTTGTTGTAGTATCCTAACGGGATAAAAATGTCACTTTCTGTATAGACGAGCTGTCTAGTATATACATATCATCGCCCACCAACCAGAAGCAAAAATGTGCAATTTTGCCGATTTTGTGTTATAGACCTCGTTGTACTACCCTTTAGATTCTCTAGGTTCTACTTAAATCTAGAGCTTCCTACGCACATGGAAACCCCAATAATTTGCAGTGCCATTTTCACGAATTTATAATTCAACCACACAAGGTTGAGCCAGAAAAATGAATGTGGCACATTCATGTTTCTGGCTGGCAACAAGGTACTGATTTTGCTGTTTGTATGACACATTCGTTGATATGGCTCAACAATTTTTGAAAAAAAAGTAAGAACAGCACACATCCGTATGTTCGAATGTTCCGGTATACGTACCTGAAGGTTGGGCACAAATTATTAGAGGAGCTCGTAACTCACCAAAACTTTTCGAGGTTCACATACAATTCTATGACGATTTTTTTATTTATAATTATTTTACAAAGGGAGCTATAAAACTACCCAAGCGATATATATGCTAGTTGAGATACACAAAAGATGAGCTGAATAATGTATTCTTCAAAAAAAAGTATACCGATGAAGAATTTGTAATAGCTGAATATATGAGAAAATAAAAAAAATAAATGTAAGGCGCGATAACCTCCGAAGAGATCTAAGGCCGAGCTTCTCTTCCAATTTGCGTCGTGCTCCTCTTGATTTTCCCTACAAATTGGCCGGACGGGACCTACATGTTTTATGCCGACTCCGAACGGCATCTGCAAGGCAGATGAGTTTTCACTGAGAGCTTTTCATGGCAGAAATACACCCGGAGCGCTTGCCAAACACTGTCGAGGGGCGACCCCGCTTAGAAAAATTGTCTTCTAATTAAAAAACCTTATTTCTAAAATTTTGATGTTACTTTGCCCGGGGTGCGAACCCAAGGCATACGGTGTGGTAGGCGGAGCACGCTACCATCACACCACGGTGGCCGCCGTCGAAAAGGTCGTTGTTTAATTGAAGGCAAACCGGTTTATTCGAAGCCGTTGCCTCTTGCCGAATCAAAACTAAACGACAAAATGTATGAAAAACTGGTTATACCGAGAATATCGTTCTTATCATAAAAATCCAGAGGGCAACGTTTTACCCGAACCCAACATTTCAGAAGATTCTGATTCTGATGAAAATAAGAACTAGTTCTAAGTTTGCAGTAATTGAAATTGAATTGAATGTATTTATTTTTTTCACTTACATACATACTTTCGATAAGTCACAGCCGCGGATGTATTCCCAAATACTGTGATGCTCCGAATCCCAATCCGCCAACAGAATGGGCGTAGCAGGCCTTCGCTTGGCTCTAACATTATTTAGAAATCAATCTGCAGTGATTTTTTTACGTGTTTTGATGTTAAGGCCATACCATGACCACTTGGGCCAATTCTTATAGGGTATTTGGATTCACCGCATCAAAATGCATAGAAAACATGAGCTAATTTACCTGATCCCGCTACTTTTAATTTTTTTGTATAGATGTGTTAACAAAAAATTAGATCAGCTTTTTAAATTTTTGTTACGCCAGAATGGGCTCTTCAAAAAGAATCAGTTAAATAAATTTAAAAAAATGTTGTCTTTAGCTTTAACATTAAAGTACGTGTATTTAGAATATGATATGAAAAAGGTTACATTAAAAAATTAAGCGCATGCGTCGGCTTTTCTTTGCCATTTCATCTAAAACTTCATCAAGGGTAGCAATTTGATCACGCTTAGTGATGCGCAGCCATTTAATCGATTTTCGCTCATCGTGTTTCTCAAATAGTTTTTAATCAGCCTAAAAGTTGAAAAAGATCTCTCATTCGTTGTCGTTGTTACTGGAAGCGTACACAAGATTTTCAACAACATGTGAACATTAGGAAAAGCCACAGAATCTCATTCCTGTAATATTAATCATAAATAAATTGATAAAAAAACACCGAAGTACCTCCTTCAGGAATAAGTAGAATTCATGCTTTTTGAGCCTATGCATTAGATCTACGTATACGTATATAAAATTCAAAAGAAAGAAACTGATGGAATAGAAAAAAATTTAATTTAAAAAAGTCATATCTACACGGAAAAAACACTAATTTTTTTTTAAATTTTAAAATGTGAAAAACACATTACTTTTTAATTTATCAAGTGATGATATGGTGCAAGAAATACAAAATAAAAGAAAATTTCAAAATGGACGTGGCTCCACCCTTTTTCATTTAATTTGGTAAGGGCATAGCTTATATGACGATAACTGTTTTCTGTGGAAATGGGCGAAATCGGTTGAAGCCAGAAGAACATGAGCAAAAATCGATATATCTTTACTAAACTTCGTTAATATTAAAAAATGGGCGAAATCCGACTATGACCATGCCCACTTTTTCGGTATCGAAAAATTCGAAAAATTAAAAAAATACCATTATTATATACCAAATACGAAAAAAGGGATGAAACATAGTGATTGGATTGGTTTTTTGACGCAAAATATGACTTAAAAAAACTTTGTAAAAAGGGTGTGACACCTACCATATTAAGTAGAAGAAATGAAAAAGTTCTGCAGGGCGAAACCAAAAGCCTTTGGAATCATGGCAGGAATACTGTTCGTAGTATTACATATATACATAAATTAGCGGTACCCGGTAGATGATGTTCTGGTCACCCTGGTCCACATTTTTGTCGATATCTCGAAAACGCCTTCACATATACGACTAAGAGCCACTCCCTTTTAAAACCCTCATTAATACCTTTAATTTGATACCCATATCGTAAAAACACATTATAGAGTCACCCCTGGTCCATTTCTATGGAGATATCTCGAAAAGGCGTCCACCTATAGAACTAAGGCCCTTTTAAATGGTAATGAGTACCACCTTTCATTTGATACCCGTATCGTACAAACACATCGCACACTAACTACAAAAGAGTCACAACTTGAAAAAATGTAAATGTTCAGGCATGAAGAAAAACGGTTTATGTGAAAACGTCTGTAATGTTATACTGAAATCCAGTTTTGCAAAGAAGAATACCTTCATTATAAAATGAATTGCCGAAATTTTGTTGTAATTATTTGTTTACGGATAAAATATATAGCAATTTTGAATTATGACTATTTCTAAGAAAACTTACTACTTGTACATTCACTATTATTTGATCAAAAAAGGCACATTTCACAATAATACAAGAAACTTTACTCACTCTTTACGTATAAAAGACACAATTTTAATTAATACACAACAAAGTTAAAGGTTTTTTGCAACAAGATAGCCAGAATTAAAAATAATACACTTTATGCGTAAAAAAACTGTTCACTTGTTCTTAAACACATTGACGCAACTAAAAATAGTACTCTTTAGTTGATAGAGTGCAAGCGATGTAATCAACACCAAAACTGGCATAACGGTAATTTTCCAGTTAAAGAAGAAAATAATGACAACGAAATTTAAGGGGCAGTTTGAGATGTGTACTGTGAATTGGTTAATGGAAAAAAACCGATTTTGAAAAATTTTAAGTTGTGACTCTTTTGTAGTTAGTGTGCGACCTTCTAGAGTCACCCCTGGTGCACCTTTATGGCGATATCTCGAAAAGGCTATAAAACTATACTCTTTAATACTTTCCATTTGATACCCATGTCATACGAACACATTCCAGGGTTACCCTAGGTTCATTTTGCCACATGGTGATTTTTCCTTATTTTGACTCCAAAGCTCTCAGCTGAGTATGTAATGTTCGGTTACACCCGAACTTGGCGTTCCTTGTTTGTTTTAGGCTAAATTAATTGATATGACAGGGGTGAAGGATTACTTACTATGCATAGAACAAAGGAGTGAAACTACAATTAGCTAAAACCAAAGAGAATTTTTTAGATGAAAATAGTGTTGATTTTTCGGGTATGTAAAAAAAATAAATAAATGTAAGGCGCGATAACCTCTGAAGATATTTTAGGCCGAGCTTCTCTTCCAATTTCCGTCGTCCTTCTTTTAATTTTCAATAGAAATTGGCACGCTACCATCAAACCGGCGGCAGCTAGTGTGTTTAGTTGGTTAAAATATTACAAAAAGTGTAATTATGGTTATAACAGTTCGTTACAGGATTCATTTAAAAAACTCAAAAATAGAACGAAAAAGCTGTGTTAGATATTAAAGATAAAATATACATCATTCGCCCTTTGGCAGCCACGTTACTGTTGAGGAATATAGATTCGGGCTTAGAAATCAAACGTCGAATAACTTTTGCCAACAAGTACTACTTTGAAATGAGTAGGCAAAAAGTGCCGAAATAGCAATGATACAGTTCGGACGTGTCTGTTTTCGCTCTGTCTTCACAAATTATTATTTGTTGGTATTCTTTCGTACTAGTGTTGTGATTTGAACTCTATTTTGAGATAGTGACTCTTATAGCTAAATTCTGTACTTCTGTCTCATTTCACTAAATTTGAGATTTTTCTTTAGAGACAATTTTTGTGACTTGGTATCATATTGGTATTCTATAAGGCCAAATCACAAGAAATTCACCCATGATATGTGGTGAGAACACACTTAGACAGTCAGCTGTTTGCATCTTCCATTTGAGATGACAACAAATAATTTTTTATGGATTCCATATGAAAATAGGTTTTCAAACACATGTAATAAACAAAATTATTTATTTAAAGTTGAAGAATATGATTTGTAATAAGCATGTATACATACAAGTTTGAAATGTGTTTTTAAAAACGTTTAACCTTAATCGATTAATTGAACGAATGCCATGGGGCCAGAAAATGAGTAATCGATAACAATCGCTTTGCATCACTATTCGCATTGTATCATTGTATAAAATTGGCTGGAAATGGTAAGTAATGTAAACAAGTGCAAAACGTTTATATTTTGTTAATTTTCATGCAAATAAATAATATAAATTCTTTTACAGATATGGATAAACAGTATCGCACAAGCAAAGAGCAAACAGACTGCTATTTGCCGTTTGTGCAAAGCCACCCCCAAATAAACAAAATAAAAATTACCCGACGAATCCTAGGAGAATGGAGGAGCTGTGGGTGGAATTGGCAGAGCACCTTAACGCCCTAAGAGGACCGACGAGGACTCTGGCGAAATGGAAAGAGGTAAGTTGCTATATAATTATGAAATAGTGACAAATGAAATGAACATATGGATGTCTTGTCGCTAAATGTATAATATAGATTGCAACTGATAAAGCACGGCCGGAAACATTGAGAGGGGTATCAGAAGACGCGTTTTGACCTCGATATTATTAATCAAAAAGCGGAAGTAATTTTTTTCTTTCATTGAAGATTTATTGACAAAAAAATTTGATTCGAAAAACCCTTATGTATGATGGCACCAATAAGAAATTGACACAAAATTGGAATTGACAGAAAATTGTCAACATAAATTGCAAATATCTCTAGACAGAAATAAACAAATGATTCCTCGATTTCGAGGGCAAAACACATATTTTGATACTTTTTCCGACTTGTTTTAATATTTTAGTTCTGTCGTATAGAATTACCGGAAACTTTCCTGTAACTCATGCGTGTATTGTAGACCCACATATATATAGGATGTTTCTGCGAAGAAATACTGAGGCTATGGCATTTAATGCTGTTGTTGTGCTGTGCATATTACGGAAACCCTGCTGGTGTCTGGGTGGACATAGGTTTGCGTCAAATATGGCGGTAGTGATTTTTCCTTCATTTTCACACCTAGGAACGTGAAACTTTGTGTGGTGGTTCCTAATAGAGCTCGAAATATTTTCTGAGAAAAATTACAGTATCGGAGCTATATATAATACATATCTGATACAACCGATTGTTCAAATAAAACCATTTTCGTAATTTCTCAGTAATTTTCACACCTAGAATCGAGAAGTTTCGCAAAATATTTGCTTATAGACCGTGGAATATTATCTGCAAAAATTACCAGAATAGGGGCTAAATCTCTTCATATAATAAAACTGTAACAGGTCGATGTCTGTACATTGAAGATATCACATGATGTCTAACTTAAAATTTGGGATAACTTTCATTTGGATATCTCGCCCAGTTCCCGAGTTATTGTGCTCCCAGAGGGGCCAAGATGGGAGATGCTCTAAGAAATTTCAACATTTATAATTATTGGTTGTTCAGATAAGCCAGTCCTCCTTTACTTTGAAGGCTTAGAACTTGAAAAATATAAAAACCCCGTAAAATGTACAGTCAAATTAGTTCGATTAAAATCATTTTTATTTCAGTCTCTTAAACATTGGAAGAACCAGGTGCGATCCAGGGCAAGGAAAGATAACGCTTAGTAAAGGAAGGAGGTCCGTTGGTAGAAAAGAGAGCAGAGGGCATTAAACACTATCGGTAGAACTTAGTACTTGGGGAACCAGGCGTACCAACTATTGGTGCAAAGGTATGACTTTACTCCCATAAAATGTATATATACGTATGTATATATACGTATGTATATATATGTATGTATAAAAAACTAACATTCTTCCTTGATTTTTTTTTAGACTGAAATGGTAATTACATGTGACCCTCTCATTCCACCGGTTCAATTCCATGATCCCATTGTTGAGACCATTGTCCCCAACATGTGACCCTCTGTGGGTGGGCTAGTTGAATTACATGATGCCAATGGTAGGACTCCGACCTATTCACGTCGCCGCAACAAATCATCGTCAACTTCTGAAGAGATGTTTTCTAAGATGATGGAAATTATTCAACAAAGAAATGAAGCGGAACAACTATTTCGGGAAGAGTCTCTAAACTGCATGACACAGTTTTGCGCTACCATGAACAACATGGCCAATGCAGTATTGTCCTTACGCGATCCCAAATCAACAACTAGGGATAAAGTGAAATGGATTGAAGATAATAAGACTGAAACGAAAATACCAACCGTTCACACCAATACGTACAAAATAGAAAATTATGTTCTTCGTAAAATACTATATGTAGAGTGCCGAACATAATTATTGGCACACCTTATTTTTGCAATTTTCATTGATTTCTTCTTCAGTAAAATTATTTTGAATAATTTAGTCAAAAACTATGTATTAAGATTTATTGCAAAAATTACAAACTTTGTTTAAAAAAATGTTTGCAAAATTCGCCAAATTTTTTGAGTATGCAGTTTCGTAACACATTAAATTCTAGTATAATAAGATACAAATATTTGAATGTAATTTTTTTTATATGGAAAAAAATACTTGACCTCGTCAGAAAAAAAATTGCCAAAATCAGGATTATTTTGTATGAACTTAAGATAAACATAAGAAGGAGTTACAAAATCGAATACTCAAAAAAAAATATACATTTTAATTAAAATTTTTTCTTTTCTTCACACACCTTAATGTTAACTTTTATTTTTCTTTTGTGTTGTTGTTTGTATGTTTGTATGTATTTTGTTCACGTTTTCTCCTTTTTTTAGGTAAAATACTTTGTATAATTTAACACTTTTATGGTTTTTTGTGTCCGTACCGACCACGATTTTATTTGTTTATTATTTATGTAAAAACAGCTTTTAATTTTTGTAAATTTGTGTTGTTTTTTTATTTATTTTTCCTTTGTTGTGTTTGCCGCTTGTTAGTGTAGTAGTTGACTGGTGGTCGGTTGCCGTTTTGTTGATGGCGATAGCCCTTCGTAGGTGTTG
>JARSSU010024769.1:0-30587 GCA_029619165.1 Eurosta solidaginis
ACGTGTATGTGCTTGTGTGCTTATATTCACGCACACCCACGTATTTATAAATAAATTTATAAAAATATTTTCTCTTATACACACACACAAACACACATGCCTGTGTAAATAATTAGGTAATCATGAGATTTTGCTGACTGTCATCACTTTTATTTTCAGCTCTATTTTCATTTTTGTTCATGTCATTTATTATTATTATAGTTGGGCTTATTACATGTCATTATCGTTAATACCCGTCATATAAGCCATTTAATCAGCCATATGTAGAAGCCAATAGAGCAGCACTGCATTCTGTCGCATACACGCGCTACTGCTTCTGGTGGTTTTGCTGTCAAAGCTACTCACATACATATGTACATATATCTTAATAGATACACGTGTATGTGCGTATGTTGTTCTTGTATAGTTGCTGACGTTGTCATTGCTATGTAGTAAGTCCTTAGTGGCTATATTTATATTGCTGCTGGTGTATTTGTGCGATAAATCATTGTATAGCCAGTGCTATCAAAATTACTGTACAGTTTATATGTATGTGTGTGCGTGTGGATACAACCTCAAAGTTAAATAAATAGAGCAATACAAAATTTATTAGAGAAAATCTGAAATTAAATATATAAGTGAGGGTTATTACCAGCGAAATGGACTGGCGGCTCTATAGTTCGCCTCACATCGGAGTAGCAGATTTCTTATATGGGCTTAATTCGGACTGACTTTGTTTACTAATAAGCTTTCTAATATCGCTGGTCCGCTCTTCGATTGTGACGTCATGTAATTGAAGTAACAAAAAAAATGCTGGTGTCCTCTCTGCCAGTAGCACTGCTCTGTTCTGTTGTTGCTGTTGTTGTCGTAGCGATAAGCGCACTCCTCGAAGGACTTGGGGAGTGTTATCGATGTTGATTGTCCTTTGCCGGATGCAGATCCCTTACGTTCTGGTTACAAGCACCATAAAAGTACTAGCCCGAACATCTCGGTTCGATTTGGTATGACCACATGAAACTTTCTAGGCCATACCGCCCCCCACTTCATAGATCCTTTAGGAGTTCCGGGTTACCAGAGCCTCGACTGTTAATGAAACAGGATTCGCCACGGGTAGGTGACGTTGACAATTGGGTTGGAGAAGCTATATATTGCGCTGGCAACCCCTTGAGATGGTTGCGCTACACAACCCCTTCAATCAATTTGGCATTTTAGTCGCCTCTTACGGACAGGCATGCCTACCGCGATTGTATTCTAAGCCCCTAACCCGCTGGGGGACGGCTCTGTTCTCTCTACTACTAATGTGATTCATTCTAGCAGTGATGTTTAAAAGGAGAGAACTTTATATGATAATTTTTTAGTTTTTTACAAGTGTGCTTTAGGGATTTGACTAACGGTTTTTTCATTGTGTGGCATAGCAGCACAAACGCAATTCAAAATTTTATTTTCATTTGATTTTCAAAGCATGCTGTGACTATTTGCTGTTTTAATCTAACGATATCGTTATTGTTGGGAGTCATTCAGAGCCAAAGTGATGTTGTTGGGAGCCATACGGAGCCGCTGCGTGTGTTCCCTGTGAGTATGTATTGTTGTTATTGTACTTTTCTACAGTGCGACTTTATTTCATACCGATGGTGTTATATTTTCTTTTGAACTGGGTTACCGGGCGTTTTACAAAATATCTCTATTTGTGGGTAGTGAGACAAATTTTCTTATTCGGTGGAAAATATTTTGTTAAACGAGCAAATTAGAACCAACAGGGCGAAAATACGTTCAGAAAAGAAAACGCCAATAAATACATCAAATTTGCTTCTCATCTGCTCTCTCTGTTGACAGTCGGGTCATTTAGTGTGATAAGCTGATTGTCTACGTGTGAAGTTAAACTTAGCTCATGGTCTAGACAACATGGCAGGCTTATGTTTACATGGAAATTCGATAATGTGACGATGATCATAAAAATTTTTTTAAATTGATAATTGATATAGGGTTGTGATTTTTCTCGTGCAGAAAATGCAATTATTTGCAAATAATATAAAGGTAAGAACTTCACGACTCCATAGGCTGTACTTTTCTCCATGTGTGAGGAGTGATGTTGCTGGGCAACATAGAAGACGACATGTCTGAAATGAGAAAAGCCATTTATAACGTGTATTTTATCGAAATTTGAGGTGTTTTTAGGTAATCCCAGTTCAAGTAGAGGAACCACAAGCAGTATCAAATACACACACCCACTTGTTGAGGTGTTAAGAGCACAGGAGCTTCCCATTCTAATAGAGGATGGAGCAAGGTTACGACTTAGCGTGGCTGACCACTATGTGATGACCGAAGTAGAAGACGGACGATGTCGGAGTTTTTTCTTCGGTGAGATTATAGGCAACCATATAACAAGTCGTCGCGGGAGTAGCTGCACAACTCAGGCAATCAGGACCTTGGTAAGAATAGAGGACGCATGAGGACGTTTGGGTGACCGTATGACAGCGAGCGTCATCGGTTGAGTACGTACCAGTAGCTGAACAGGAGGTATGTGAGTATAGGTGACTCACCATCTGTGATGGCGAAAGTGAGTATGGATAGAGATAAAATAAGAGCTATATGAGCTCTTGACTGATATAAAGATAGTGTGATGAATAAAATCCCAAAGGCTTTGTTGTCCAAGCAATGTTAAGCGTTGTATGGATGCATGAGCAGTTCTCCACTGAGTTAAGAGAAGCAAGTAGAGAAATGATGAAGATGATTTTTCATAAGCTCTCTGCCAGAGGTAATCGTCGGCTGTAGATGCAATGTCCTGAGGGGTGGTTATCTAAAAATAAAACTGCGAGGGCTTAAGATAGTGCTGGTTTAAGCTGATGAGAAGGGGTATTCTAGTCACAAGGTGATGCGTCACCTCCCACCTAACTCGACCATGAGCGAATTTGTCTAAATGGTTGTCCTGGCATATTGAAGGATAACCTTTCCCATGGCAACCCTAATTAATTCTGGACCAGTAATAGTGAACACACAAAGCCAACCAATGTCTCCCTCCATTCACTCCATTCCCCTAGAACGGATTTTATAAATCATTATAATTCTGAGGCTTCGTAATCTAACGCAATGATATTTGGTGTATTTATCATGTTTGTAGATAGCGGCTTAAGCCACCGAGACACCATCAGGTTTTATTTCAGGTTCAGATTGGGTTTGGGTTCAGATCGTTACTGATCGCCGTTCATTTGCTAACTATTTCGGGTTTATTTTATCGCTATCTACAAGATTGTTTTCGGTGGAAAGGTGCTTTCAGGCTTATTTGCGTTAACTTTTAGGAATGGTTTTTTGATCATTTCGGAACTAGTTTGAGAGCTTGTGGGAATATAACCGGATATTATCTTCATTAATATTTTGGTATTATTCAGGGACCTTTTATTTACGGGCAGTTTTCGGTTTATTATCTCTACATTATTTTGTTATTGATTTCTTTATAATGGGGCTTATTTCGATATTATTTTGAGATGGTTTTCGGAACCATTTTGTCTGGCGATAAATCGTAAAGTGTGGACTACATATTTCGGGATTATTTGGGAATGTTGTTGTGGTAAGTTTTGGATTGTTTTTGTGATTATTTTAAGATCTATCCAGGTCAATTCGGGAGTACTTCGGTGATATTTTAGGTATATTTCCGTTTCCATTCGTAATCATTCGTGGACTATCACTTGATCGTTTCAGGTTTATTTTCGAATCAACAAAGGGTGATTTCGGAATCACTTCGGCATCACTGGGAAAAATTTTCTTTTTTGTCATCGTGATCCAAGCTACACCATTTCAATTATATTTGAAAAAATGTATTTGAGAAATGGGAAAAAGAATTTGAGTAGCCGGCAAATGTATTTCAAATATGAGCAAACGAATTTAAGAAGAGAGAAAACGTAATTTAAGTAATGGGCCAATCTTTTTGAGAAATGGGCAAATGTATTTAAAAAAGGAGCAAATGTATTTCAGAACAAATCGAAAACATTATTAAAATACTTTTCTCAAATACTGTAACGAATTTAGGGAAATTCCGCTTATTTGAAACCTTCTGCTAACGTTCGAATCGCTAAATTGTTGAATAAATCATTCCACTATTCTGTGTTGCAAACTGGATTTATTTAGATTACTTTGGGAGTAGTACTTCACACATATACTCCACAACCAATAGCGTGATTAAATCAAAACTGACTCGTTATTGTTCAGCTTGCGCTACTTTTATACTCTCGGTTTCCTCGTTCACTCATTTCTCCTAAAGTCTAGTAATTTCCCTGAACAGTTGTAGCTCATGCTTGGTTAATTACCAGCTATATACATGTATATCTGCAGTCCACGCCTCTCCCATATCCATACGCGTGTGTACGTGTGAGTAACTACTTCGGCTGATGACTACATCTGTTTGTGTAAGGTTCCTCTTTGTTGCCTTGTACATAAGTGTGGCTAGCTTTAATGTGTACTTCATGTTTTTGTTGTTGCGTGGTTATTAACTAACAGCTTAGTGATGCTGATATTGGTAACAAGTTTTAAACAGAGATAAATGCATACATACCCGCATCGTTGCGAGCACTTCCGTGTTATGTGGCGAGTTGGGTGACTGCATGCATCTGCTACACTGCTTTGTACAGTTTTGTAATTGCCGATGCTTCATGATTGCTGCCACCGATGGCTCAAAGGTGGATATGTATGTTTGTATGCAGTATGATACAATATCTACAGTTTGGTGCGTCAAACAGAACACAACCAAACCAATACAAAAGTGGCAGCATGGAAAAGCTACTATGTCGTCATCAACGCTACCAATTCGCGTGCGCTTGGCTGGCTTAATGATGTGACGCGCATGCCCAGTCAACTCAACCAAATTGGCTGCTACTGCTTAACGAGTAAACATTTTGACATAACTTGCTAGGTAGGTACGAACGGTGTGAATAATTATTTTATGCGCCACCACTGCATGCGGCTGTACATCCACCATGCAATCTATCAACCATATTTATGTATGTCACATATGTTTCGTTTAATGCGGCTGCTGCTACTTTTGTGTTCGCCTGTCTCGCAGAGATTTGTATCAATTTGGAATTAACTTGTGAGTTTTACTTCAGTCACAAAACGAAGGCAATTAATATAAATGAATGAATAAATTAATACGAAAATAAAATTAATGATAAAAAATGTGTTATACATATTTATTATAGAGCAAAGTACGCTTACTTAAGTATGTATGTACGCATGTGTATGCATGCGATGTATTTATAGCAACAAATTGAATTACTTCACTCATTCAAATTAGCATTGGCAGTTGTGCGCCTGTTGCCTGATGTCTGGTGTCTGTTGACGTAATTATATACAAACATTTCTGCAACAATCAACCAACAACAGATCCGTCGTAATCATTCGAGCAATGTCGCACGAATGTGTTTAGCCGCATGAGTCATCATTAAACGCATGCCTTGTCATCAATTGCTTTACGCTATTCACTGATGGCATCGCTGTCATCTACTCAAGTGTTTGATATGGAGTTCATGTTGATATGAATATATTGAAGTCGAGTGCTAAATTAGCTTTATATTTCCAATCACTGAAATAGATAAATATGTTTGTGCATATCTATATAGGGGAAGCAGTGGATTGGATGCTTTGTAGAGAGCGAAACAGCAGGTAAGTTTAGATTAGGTTGAAGTGGCTGCGGCGGAGATACCTACACAGTGCCAGGGCTCGCTAGTCATCCCCGTACAATATGGTACTATCACCGACGAAGTCCTCGGTAACTTTATTCACGGCGTGGGCGAGGTCAATATTTGGAAATATTGGACATCCACGCAAATGGCATTGTGCTACCGACTCTCTGGCAACCAAAAAAAAATGGATGTAACGTTCGATATTTACCTTCATTTTGGTGAGCATTTAGCAAAATCCTAAAGTCCCGCGCTGGCAGCACTTGGGGAAATTACAATAAACGCTCGTAGCTACCTGTTAAGCATTTGACCAGCTGCTTTTGTGCTGCACGTCTCCGGCATGATCGCCAAGCTTAAAAACACACACAGGAGTAAGCTACAATACCGCCTTCACAACTGCCACGGGATATATTTTTATGGGATTCAAGGGGTTGATAAGCGCAATACAAAGCTTTATAGCTTCAAAGCTTCCGCAACCCAATGGTCAACCGCACCTACGCGAGGGAAATATAGTTAAAAATATCTATCTCTGACGACCTCAAGTTCCTCATGGAGTTATGAGGTAGGAGTGCGGAATGGCCTAGAAGGTTTAGCTTGGTTCTATTAATCGTCCTCGAGATGGTCGGGGTAGTAACTTAATGGTGCTTTTTTACCGGAACGTACGGGATCTATATCCGACAAACGACCATCAACATCGATAACAAACCTCAAAGCCTTCGGGGAGTATTTTATCGTCAATACAACAACAAGAACATGTATTTTTATGTCGCCAGACCATTACCTAAACAGTGAGGCGGAAATACACCCCATAAAAGAGAGAAATTTAATGCTAAGCAAACGGTTTCTGTTAAATTATGAGAATATGGGCATCTGAAACATCTAATCGAAGAGGTCCTATCTCCCAGCGGCATAAGGGGTGATCTCCACAAGCACTATGAAGAAACCGGTGCAAAAGAACACAGCTGGTTGAGCCTGGTGCGCATAAACAAGTTCTAACCCTCATCCACGATGACTCCACATTATGCCGATAAAAGTCCGTCGAACCCCGTTATCGGAGACGAAGAACGGACATAGAAGTTGACGAAAGCAGGCTCCCCAGCTAAATGCGTGTCACTTCGACCTGTATAGACCAAAAGTTTGAACTCTTAATTATCCACTATCAAACCCGGCATACATTGTCTACATATAATGTGTCTTCACATGACACAAACAATCTTTTCAATTGCTATGTGGAAGAAACTCCTCTAACAAGCATATTTCCTTGGCCCAATTCTATTGAAACTGCAACTTTCCGTAGCACTGTTGAATGAGAAGTGTTACCAGGAGAATACTACATTAACTCTCCTCTTTGTGCCATTTCAGGCCGAGCTTCGCATCGAATTTGCATCGTGCTCTTTTTTAATTTTTTGCGTGCCAAACAACTACCGAGGGGCATCCCGCTTTTTTCTAATTGAAACAACATTTTCCTAAATTTTTTAAGTCGCGTTTCACGGAATATGAACCCAAAGTTTTCGTTAAGGTAGTCGGAGCAGGCACTACACCAAGGCGGTCGCCAAATATTCCTTCTCAGGGTGTAAACTTTGAAGTTTTTGAAATCTATCCAGTCATCGTAGATTTATAAAACTGAGTAGCTCCCTATACCAGGTTTGCTTTTTATACTCAGCGTGCTCTGCACACAGAGTATATTAACTTTGATTGGATAACGGTTGGTTGTACAGGTATAAAGGAATCGAGATAGATATAGACTTGCATATATCAAAATCATCAGTATCGAAAAAAATGTGATTGAGCCATGTCCGTCCGTCCGTCCGTCGCCCGCTAACACGATAACTTGAGTCAATATTGAGATATCTTAACCAAATTTGGTAAACTAGCTTATCTGGACCCAGAATAGATTGGTATTGAAAATGAGCGAAATCGGATGATAATCACGACCACTTTTTATATATATAAACATTTTGGAAACACAAAAACGCTGATTATTTAGTAAATAATACACCTAGAATGTTGAAATTTGACATGTGGACTGATATTGAGACTCTTGATACAAAATTTGAAAAATTTTTTAAAATGGGCGTGGCACCGCCCACTTGTGATAAAATCAATTTTACAAATATTATTAATCATAAATCAAAAATCGTTAAACCTATAGTTCTCGGCAGAGAGGTTGCCTTTACTACAAGGAACGCTTTGAGGAAAAATTAACGAAATCGGTTAAGGACCACGCCCACTTTTATATAAAAGATTTTTAAAAGGGTCGTGGACGAATCAAATAAGATATATGTTTGCAAAAAAAAGGCTTTATATCAATGGTATTTCATTTCCCAAGTGGATTTATAACAATAAATAGGAAAAAACGTCAAATTTTTAAAAATGGGCGTGGCACCGCCCCTTTTATGACTAAGCAATTTTCTATGTTTCGGGAGCCATAACTCGAAGAAAAATTAACGGATCGTAATAAAATTGGGTACACAAATTTTCCCTATAGCAGGAAATATTTCTAGTAAAAATGGACGAGATCGGTTGAAGACCACGGCAACTTAGATATAAAACAAGTTTAAAAGGGTCGTAGACTAAATAATAAGCTATAACTTAGCAAAAAATAGTTCTGAATCAATGATATTTCACTTATCAAGTTTTATTGTAAGAGGAAATGGGGAGACATTTTTTTTTAAACGGGCGGTGCCACGTGTTATGTAGAAAAGTAATTTATCTGAAATGAAATGTACAATTGAAGCTCACGCTGAGTATATAATGTTCGGTTACACCCGAACTTAGACACCTTTACTGTTTTTTTTTGCTTTCAATATTGTAAGCTAACAAACAATTGAAATCATCCGCAATATCTAAAAGCCATTAAAAACTTATCTAACTGCCTTCTCTGTGTGGTTTCATTCTAAAACAAGTCAATCTTTATGTGCTAGAAAGCAACAAGCTTATGATCCTTCAAAAACTCAAGCAAATTAACATTTTAACGAATTTTACATTTTTGTTCGCACTTGTGCGAATAATCGAAGTATTTCGAAACTTTGTATGCATCGATGTCAACAGCACTTCAAAAACACTCAACAACACACTCGAGTACTCGTCTACATTGTTACTCGTAAAGTCAATACAACTTATACAACATAGTATGTAAGTTAGTAACAAATATCAATAAACGGATTACTTCAAGTACAAATGGAATGACTCTCTCGATACATAAAGAAGTAGAATATGTTTCAATTTTTTTTAGTATTCTTGTTTCTGTTCAATGAATATTTTACATATGTAAAAGTTTAATGAAAATCCCTAAATACTGCGTTGTATTTAAAAACAATTAAAGCAGTGCTCGGATCTGGCTTTTTTGTTGTTCTAAGACCTATTATTATAATAAACACAGATTTCAGAGTGTAGACGGTGCGAGTTATCATACTTGTTATGTGCATGTTAACTGAGTTAATATATAGCTTTAATGGTAACCATAAAAGTAACCATAGCCATACCTACATAAGCACAGCCGTAACCACAACCATAGCCGCAACAATAATCTTAACCATAACCATAACCATATCCATAACCATTACCTTAACCATAACCAAATTTAAATCACGACCATAGCCATAAACATAACCATAAACATAGCCATAACCGTAAAGATAACCATAGCATTATCCATAATCTTGATCATAAACATCACCATAACCATAACCGTAACCACAACTAAACATAACCATAACCATAACAATATCCATAACAATAACTATAACCATAAGCATAAACAGACCCATCACCATAACCATAATCATAACCGTTTTAATTCTAACCATAACCATAACTGACCATAACCATAAGCATAAGCCTAGCAATAACTACAACTATTTTTAACCATATTCATAGTCAGAACTTTATAAGTAGCTTTAAATATTCCTAAGATTATAATCTTCGCATAAACTGCAACAGTTGAGAACGCCATTACTGTAAGCCTCTTCATAACTATAATACAGCTAATTACAGTAATCGCAACTCTCACAACAAGTGCGCTCAGTCCGCATCTACAACGCCAATGTTAGCCCATTCATAACCGTAAGCAGTAAGTACCGCATCACGCCAACTATAGAAGTAGCCTTAACCCTTAATTATGGCAGCCTTAACCGTAGTTACAGACTCTCCAGCTGGCCACGGGTGGAAGCCTTAACTGTAAGCATAACTGTTACTATAACCGTAGGAACCCTAGCCGTAACTGTGGCTCTAACATTGTTCACAGGCATACGCCTTAACCGCTGTAACTGTAGTAATCTTCCCCCTAACTGCAACTACAGGCTTAAATCTAAACCTATGTAACCAATGCCGTCACCTTAACCTTACACATAGTTCTATCTACAAATACAACTTTAGTAATAAAAATATTAAAAGGTGCTCATCTGCACTTTACTCTCTCGCCACGTCATCTTCATCTACGTCTTTCTAATTTTGTCATCATTTACGCTTTTTCATCATACTATCGCATTAAGACCATCATCATCCTTTCTTCTGCTCTTCCTCTTCTTTATGTTATTCTTCTTACTTTTCTTTTTCTTCTGCCTTTTCTTATTGAGGTCTACGCAAATATAGGAAACTTGAACAGCGCCACTTTTTCTCCTTCCGAATTATGTCGGGTTGTTTAAAGGATCATATCAGAACTATTTCTGTACCAATCTCGTAGTGTCTCTGCATCATTTTGTGGTTGTTATCTTTTCCCGGCTTTTCGGGGCTATTACCAGCCAGTTTTAGGATACTTGCCTAACTCGTAATTGTTTTCGACATCATTTCGAAGCTATTTCGCGATTGCTTACGGATCATTTTAGGTTGAGTTGTAGATCGTTTAGAGCCCGTTTTAGGAATCATTTCAGAATTGATTTCTGGTTCATTCCTGGACAGTCCTCAGATAATTTAGGTATTGTTTTAGGAATCAATGCGGGATATATCCAGGACTATTTCATGATTGTCTTCAGGATCATCTCGCGTGTATTTTAGAGTATTTATTTCTTCCACTCGTCTCCTTCTTCTGAAAGCAGTTCTTTTAAATCATTATAGCTCTAAGTCTATTCCAGTCAAACCGAGAATACATACATATACTCAAATGATCTACAAATTTATTCCTGTAATTTTGTAGTAAAACAATAAATAAAACTATCTATTCCTATCTAACTATACCTAATTTAATTTCAGAAAACATTTAAATGCAAAATGTTACATAAAAGAAATTGGATCAAATGCGCCCTTTGGCTTTTGCTTGTGCCTGAATGTTGCTCATTTGTTTGCGCATGTAGTAGTGCTAAATTTCCGCTGAACAGTTAATGTCATGTCATCTGTCATGCGTCAATTTGGTCAACCTAAAAGCAAAAATGTCAGCTGCAGCGCACGGCGGCAACAGCAGCAGCAACGACAATAACATAATCAATTGCGACAGAGGCAATGATAGTGACAGCAACAAAAACAACAACAGCGACAGCAAGAGCATAACAACAACAAGAAAGGATGTCTAAGTTCGGGTGAAACCGACCATTACATACCCAGCTGTACGCTTGAAATGCTGTTGTTGTTTGTTTTGTGTGCTTAATAGTGTTACAAGGCTGCGCAATAATACATATCATCTATTCTGAACTAATTTTTCTTCGAGTTATGGCTCCCGAAACATAGAAAATTGCTTAGTCATAGAAGGGGCGGTGCCACGCCCATTTTTTAGATTTGAAGTTTTTCCTATTTACTGGTTGTTATAAACCACTTGGGAAATGAAATACCATTGATATAAAGCTCTTTTTCGCAAAGATATAGCTTATTTTATTCGTCAACACCCTTTTAAAAATCCTTTATATAAAAGTAGGCATGGTCCTTAACCGATTTCTTGAATTTTTCTTTAAAGTATTCCTTACAGTAAAGGCAACCTCTCTGCTGAATTTTGTTACGATAGGTTTAACGATTTTTGATTCATGATTAATAAACTAACGAATTTACTGCAATTCCCCTTATTTGCAATCTTCTGCTAACGTTCGAATCACTAAACTGTTGAATAAATAACTCCAATATTGAATAATGGAAAAATGGCCTTTATTAAAGTACTTCACAATAAAATAATACTGCTATTGCTCGCCAGATAGCGTCTTAATCAAAACTGCTTGTAGCGCCTCTACCGTTGAGGCCTTTTATACCCTTTGATTTCCTCGTTGCATCTTATAGGCGCTTCTGTTCTAGAATCTACTAGTTGGTTATCTGTTATAATTATAACTGCAGGTGTACGTGTATAGCTCTCATATGGGCGTGTGTTTGTGAGCGACACTTCCACAATTATAATTGCATATCTCAGATAAGATATCTGCATGTGATTGTGCGCTGCTTTTCCGCTGCGTGTACGTGCATATGTGTAGGCATAATGATTGAATTATTGATGTGCATTCACGTCACTGCTTAGCATCGGCTTAGAGATAGCAGTACCCCTTATTGTTGCTAATATTCGTAACAATAATATTTGTAAAAAAGATTTTATCACAAGTGGGCGGTGCCACGCCCATTTTAAAAATTTTTTCAAATATTTATTAAGTGTCTCAATATCAGTCCACACGTCAAATTTCAACATTCTAGTTGTATTATTTACTAAATAATCAGGTTTCTTGGGTTTTCCAAAATATTATATATATAAAAAGTTGGAGTGGTTATCAGCCGATTACGTTATTTTCAATACCAATCTATTCTAGGTCTGCTCGTGCACCAAATTTGGTGAAGATATCTCAATATTTACTCAAGTTATCCTGGTAACATACAGACGGACGGACGGACATGGACGGACATATATGGAAGTCTATATCTATCTCGATTCCTTTATACCTGTAACCGTTATCCAATCAAAGTTATAATACCCTGTGTACAAGTACAGCTAAGTATAAAAAATTATAATCCCCGCAATAAATAGCTCCACTGATGTCATAGGTACGCCCTGTCTAACATCCGTCGCGTGTGTACGCACGCATACACGCACGCTCATTCAAGTGCGAGATCAGCTTGTCTGCAATGTTGAAAATTAGCTTAACACCTAGTGAAGTTAATTGACATATTACGAGCGTACTTACATAGTTGAGTGATTATATACGAAATTTACTCTTTATAAAGTGTACAAAACATCGACGACAGCTACAACACCAACATGGACGACAACAACGATAGCAACAACAACCGCAGGGTAATGGGTATAGTAGCCCAATGTAGACATACAAAAAAAGCGTGTAAAAAATTAAACATCAACCGAAACGATTAACAGCGAAAAATGTGTTGTTACTTAAAAAATGCCAAAAACTTGTGGCCTTTTCACAAAATGGACAACATGGGCACAAGGTGAGTGACGCAATTAGTGTGGTGTGACGTTTTGTGACGTAGGGGAGAGCGGTGTAAGTAGTTTGTAGTGCACAGTGTACAGTGTAATATATTTATAGGTCCTGAAACAATTTAACAAAAGTGCTCTGTTTTAAACGAATAAACACTAAACGACGTCATAACGCTAACGGTAGCGATACGGTGGAAAACAGGATTGGAAACGATCGTAGTAATATTAGAATGCTACGAATTTCCATGCGTGATATTCCGCAAAGAATTACTAAAATACTAAATTATCATTTTTACTTTAGGCTCCTCAACAAAAAATTTATTTCGTTTTCCATAGATTTTTTGGTTCCGGTATAAGTCAAAATTTGGCCGGACACTGTATTCTGGTTCAACATTCTTTTAGATTTGGCTTTGTTAGTGATGGCAGATGTAAGAAAGACTTGTTGCAGGAGAAAAGGTTGGAGCACATTCTTTGCGCGTGTCTTGCGATCACCGGTCTAAGACACCAGCTATTAAATATCTTCAAGTGCTCGAAAGGAGAACGGAGGAACATTGTAACGTTAGTCCTGACTTTTTATAGGATGTTTCAGTTCGGTCGTCGAGCGAACTTCTGGTAAAAGTATGGACACATTCAGTCTATGTGAGGTTCTCACGGACCGTCCAGTTTAACTTACCAGGTACGTATGTTCCTGTCTTTAAGAGATTAAGATGCTTGCACATGGTGAAAGCTTTTGCTTTAGACATGTGAGAGAAGTTTAAACAAAGTAGAAATATCTAGATAGCGGTGCGATTTGTGACGGTTTAAAAATGGGATCTAAAGTCGCCGTGAGACAGGTGCCACAAGCACTGTAGGTTGTTGAGAACGTAGTTCTTCTGAAGAGTTTCCTACGGCACCATAAATAAAAGTGGCATCATCTTCGGCTCCATTACTTACCGACTAGGATAAGCAAATTTAGTAGCCAAAGCTAACTTTTTGTTATCGATAAGCTCTCTGTTTATTATCGATGGTTTCTAGGCGTGTTATTCTCACTTCTTAACGACGAATTATGGGTATGTTGTACAGCAGTTATAGAGGAGTAATCGATTTGTAATCCAAGTGTTATGAACTTGCAACAGATGGCAAAGCTTATCGATGAGTTGTCGATTTTTATTGAAAAGTTATCGATTTGTTATCGAAAACCTATTGATTTATTATCAAACTTGAAATATAGTACAGAACCCGACGACAAGGGAATAAAAAGAAAAAAATTCCACAAGGTGGCGCATGGATCGATATACATATTTCAAAAAAGCGTTTTTTTGTTCCGATTTGGCTCACATTTGGAACACATATTACATACAGAAATAGAAAGCGCCCATGAAAAAATTGCCGCCAGGTGGCCCAAGTATCGACGTATTCAAAAAAATGGTATTTGTAGTCTGATTTGACTCATATTTGAAACACAAAAGCGACCCATGAAAAAGAATCGCCACCACGTGGCGCAAGGATCAGAGTTATTCCAAAAAATCATAATTGTGGTCGATTTGGCTCATATTTGGAACACATATTACATACAGGATTTGAAAGCGACCCACAAAAAAATCGCCGCCAGGTGGCGCAAGGATCCACATATTCAAAAAAAATCGTATTTGTAATCCGATTTGGCTCATATTTGGAACACATATTACATACAGAAATAGAAAGCAACCCATACAAAATTTGCCGCTATGTGCCGCAATGATCGAGATATTTAAAAAACCTCGTATTTGGGCTCCGATTTAGCTCATATTTATAACAAACAATAGAATGTGAAATAAAAGGGAATTATTTAAAAACTATTAAAATTAAAATTAAACGGTTTTATTAAAAACAATACATACATTAAATAATACTAATACTAAATGCTATAAAATAATTATGTAGGTCCTAGGTACTAGTCATCACCACTCCTCATCAATCTAGGGCGTTGATCAGACAATTACATAAATGTGTTGGGCGCGTGAAATTTCTAAAAATGTGAGGCGCGGCATAACCTGATTAAGGTTCGGTTGGTCTTAGTTATAACTATCAATAGAAATTTGATGCGTTCAACGCTTTAATTTAATAGCTACACTGTGCAGTGCTGATAAGATTTACAGTGGTAAGAAGAGCAAGCGACGCACGACAGGCACCGCACGACGGGCGCCAAACATCAATGCATGGAAGTGGAAATTAAATTGAAATAAATTGCAATATAGTTTATTACTAAAGCTGCGTGCTGGTAAATCAAATTGACGCGTAGCTATCGATTCGAACACTCGTCGCCTTCTACAGAAGTCACGCATTGAGGCTGAACACAAACAACCTGGAGACAGAGAGGGAGAAATTAAAGCCATAAAGACTCCTTTCACATGCGCCATGTACTCGTATCTATGGACGCATATTTAATGCTCACCGAAGATTGAATGAAGATTAAATTCGAATGCTTAAATGAACTTTACTAACACCAACAGCAACAACAAAATGGTACAATTTTCGATTTGAATTGGGTTGATTTGCAACAGATTCAAATTAAAGTCCATTGCTGATACGAGATAAATGTATGATATGTGTGTATGTATGAAAAGTACTGTGGCCAGGTTTGTTATTGCTGCTGCTGCTGTTTTACTTTGCTTCGAGGTGATGGAACGTTTGTATAAGCAATAAATTAAATTAAATTACAATGTTTCAACATATGTCAGCAACACAACACACACGACATATATATATATACATACATATATGTTAATATATTTCTATATGGATGAATTATTTAAGCACTAACACACACTGGCACTGCGCACGCAGTTTAATCCAGACGTTAGTTGCCTCTGTGAATAAGCTGGCTGATGAATGCCCCAGTGCCTGCAATGTGAAGCTGGGAAATTTGTTGACTGCGAAAATCATGAAAATTATTTAACGTATGGCGCCGAATTGCTGACAATTTAACAAAAATTTTATTTATCGTGCATGCATTGTACCTATACATACATACATATATGCAGGTGTATTGAACAACATACAGCCTACCTGAATGGGTTCGTGAATTTGTGCAGCAAAATAAATTTATACATGTAACCTGAATGTGACCCTATACACGTATCCCCCTGTGTATGCCCAGTAAGCAAAATATAGTTCCTAGAACAAGGAAGACAGTCTGAGAATTCGTTCATGCAGGAGCATCGATAATCGAATCGGGACAGGGAGAATCATACATATATAAATGGGGATTAAAAAGCTGATGAACTAGCTTAAAAGGGTGCATTCCTCGAAGCTTGTTCTGTATTCTTCCCAATTAGGCGTGGACCAAGCTCGGGGCTGCAAAGTGTCGAGTTACTTCCATCATTATAAAGAGAGGACTGTAAAGTCGTGACGGGTATTTGTACATGCCTTTAAACTAGGCTTGGTCAGTGATAGCATATGTAGGAAGTGCGGGTTGGGGGAAGAGATCATCGAAAACGTTTTTTTCTCATGTGCTGGGCTTGCCAGGCTAAGATTACACATATTAAGAGTGATACAGCTCTTAGACCTGGAAGCAGCAAGAAGCATAGGTCTTAGAAAGCTGCTGGTACACTCAGAGAAAAACCTCCGTTCTAAAATCCAGCAACACCGGACTCAATTCAAGCTTTTCGTGTTGTTGTTGTTGTTGCAGCGATAATTTTGCTCCCCGAAGGCTTTGGGGAATATTATCGATGTGATGGACCTTTGCCAGATACAGATATGGTACGCTCCGGCAACACAGCACCATTAAGGTGCTAGCCCGACCATCTCGGGAACGATTTATAGAGCCGCATTAAACCTTCAGGCCATTCCTCCCTCCCAACCCCCAAGTTCCATGAGGAGCTCGGGGTTGCCAGAGCCTCGTCTGTTAGTGAAACAGGATTCGCCGCGGATAGGTGAGGTTGACAATTGGGTTTGGAGAAGCTATATATTGCGCTGGCAACCTAAAGTGTTGCGCTACACAGTCCCTTGAATCTGGTATTTTAGTCGCCTCTTACGACAAGCATACCTACCGCGCGTATATTCTGACCCCCTAACCCGATGGGGTTCTTATGTTCTCCTGTTCTTACTTTTTTATTCTTGAACTGACACCATTTACTTGAAAAGAGAACGGCTGCTCTTAAAATATGAACAAATATTCTATTAATGTTAATTAAGTTCAAGAAAAAAGAAACGATACAATTCGTTGCACCACAATGTTAAATACAACATTTGGCACAAGCTATAAAGCAGTTGTAGTGGCGCAGCGGCTATGATGTTGCGGTTGCGATCGTGTGGCGCGAGTTCGATCACCGTCAAACTCTGGAGTTTTTTAAAACAATTTTTTATCTCCTATTTTTTGTAACTCTTATTTTTCGTTCAGTCTCATTCACATATGCACAGGTAATTCTCAAACTTGTTATGAAATGTTTTAAGTATGTATATATTTAGATGGCATCATCAAATAAGAAGAATTTCTCAATAAGAGAAATATATGAAAAAATGCATATTGTTACGAATATTAGCAAAACTAAGGGGTGCTGCTATCTCTAAGCCGATGCTAAGAGTGACGCGAATTCACATCAATAATTCAATCATTATGTATCTACATAAACGAAACAATAATTGCGTCTACACATATGTACCATGTACGTATACGAGCAGCGGAGAGTCAATGCACAACCACATGCATATATCTGAGATACTCCTGAAAGTATGCAATCAGAGAAGCTATAAAATTGTGCAATTGTCGTTACAGCTGAGAAGTTTGAGAGCTGCTGGACTAGTAGATTCTGGAAGCGCCTAGAAGATGTATAAAATTGTGCAATTGTAGTTACAGCTGAGAAGTTTGAGAGCTGCTGGACTAGTAGATTCTGGAAGCGCTAGAAGATGCGAAGGTTGAAATCAAAGAGTATAAAAGGCGACAATTGTAGAGGCGCTGGAATTCAGTTTGATTTGAGTTGTCAAGCAGTTTCGACTAAGACGCTATCTAGCGAGCAAGAGCAGTATTATTTTGAATAGTAGAGTTTCATTTAAGCTATCAATCAGTTTGGTTATTAAGCAAGCTATTCGTTGCACAGTTTGAGTGTTATTGTGAAGTACTTTAATAAAGCCATTTTGCATTATTACAAATTGGAGTTATTTATTCAACAGTTTAGTGATTCGAGCTTAGCAGAGGATTGCAAATAAGAGGATTTGCAAGTAAATTCGTTACAATATTATACACTACAAACTTCTGGTAACACTACGGACTCATTCAGTCTATGTGAGGTGCTCATGGACCGGCCAGTTCAACCTAGCCTAACCTGTCCAACTCAAACTGCCAGTTTCTTTTCCCATCGTGTTTCCTATCAACGTGCTTGCGAAACTATTGCCGAGCGACGAGCACACTTCAACGCTTTACGGTGACCGTCGCTGAATGTATCTACATACGTATATAAAATTAAGTCTAGTCGCCTCTAGCGCCTTTGCTTTCCAATATATGACTGCTAACAAAGTCCTAAAGACTGAAATTACAAACTTCTTTCGAAAACTTTCGCTTACTGTGTTAGCTTTCATTCATTAATATAATACATACATACATACATACATACATGTGCATACACTTAAGTAGTTTTATCCTTACATTTAACAAAAAATTTACACATAAATTCACAAAAAGTGTTCAGCTCGTAAGTAAGCGCATAAAGTAAGTAATTGCCAGATGAAATTGGATTTACGATATGAAGTCCCAATATCAGATATTCCGGCTTATTTTTGTAAACACAAGTAATCGCATTCAGAGATTATTTAATGAAGAATCAATGGAATTTATTTCTAAAGAATTGCACGTATGCGTAAATGTAAATTGTAAAGAATTTGTGGGGCTTTTGTTGAATCCTTAATTTATTATGAGAACTTCTTATCACAGCTAAAATAACGGTGCCAGTATGGAAGTTGGCTGCTGCAGTCTTCATTTCGGAAGATGGCCAGGTTACTTGCTTTATTAACTGAGAAGCTTTTCATGGCAGAAATACACTCGGAGTGTTTGCCAAATCACTTCGGAGGGGCGACTCCCTATCAGAAAATTGTTGATACTACTTTGCGCGGGAGTTGAACCCAGTACCCTCGGTGTGGTCGGCACTGCTACCACCACTCCACCGCGGCCGCCCACCCATTTACCTTAGAATTACTTGTCGCTTTGACTAGTGCATCACTAGAAGTGAGTATCCGTTCCACGGCATCTGGCCTTATGTAATCGGGATTTTTACCCAAAAAGGGCTGTCATTTCAAATCTATAATTTCCTAGTTCGAATAGGAGTAACGTCGAGCACCGAACATGTTTTCTCTTTACCACCTTTTCCTGCAATAACGTCCGTGCCTAACAAAGTCTTCGCATGGGTTTTTCAGCGTTTTTGGTATGATTTCACTGATAACCGAAGGACATCTCAGCTTTATTCGAATAGAAACATGCCATGATCAGACAGGTAGATATATTTCGACACCTTTCTTTTCTGAGAGATCCCTGCTAATCAATTGCTATTGTGACATCAATGTCTTCCTCCCACTCCAAAGTCGTAAGTACTGAGACAAAGAAAAAATGAATTAAACATTTTCTTAACGAAGATACACACCCTTGTATACCTTCTCCATGAGTATAAAAAGAGGTTTTAGCTTCTTGGCTATAGGCCCATAATCTTTGACGCCAGACCCACGGTCCATATCCTCCTGCCTAAAAAGGACCATAAGATTACCCTATGGCATGTGTTTGTTAATGTTTATCTGTACCATCCTAATTTTTGAACTATGGATTTTCTTGCTCTCTTCAAAGATTGACTACGAGGCCGCGCTCCTCACCACGCTCTGCCTAGTTAAGCTCGTCTAAGAGGCTTTTGGCATTGTTCATTTTTTAAGACTGTTATCTTGTCTCTCTGAAAAACGCATTCTGCAGACTTGAAACATTGGAGGAGTCTTTGGCCATCAATTTTAATTTTGGGCGTCTGCTGGAAATCTTCAAAGCAGGCATAACCCCAGCGAAAAACCATGTTGTTGTTGTTTTTTTGTTGTTGTTTTTGTAGCGATAAGAACACTGCGCCAAAGTTTTGGAGAATGTTATCGATTAGATAATCCTTTTCCGTATATAGTTTGGGCACGTTCCAATAACAAGCACAATTAGGTACCAGCTGGACATCTCGCAAACGATTAACATGGCCACATTAACCTTTTAAGGTCATCAGCGCTCCATCAACCTCTAATTCCCTGACGAACTAGAGGCCGCCTCTTGGAACTTGAGACTTGAGAACCTCGTCTGCTAAACATGTGTATGATACATACATACACTGAAAGAAAAGACTGTAAAATCAACCGAAATAGAGTCAATTCAACCGAAATTCTCTCAATTTTTATCCATCGCACAAGATGTTGAATCAAACTGCGCACAAAATCGTTCGATTCGTAACTGACCGTTTTAGTAGTCAAATGAACAAAAAAAGTTGTTGGTATAGCTTTGTACGAAAGTACCTATATGTTGCGGCATTTGCAAGGCAGATGATTTTCATTGAGATCTTTCCATACACTCGGAGTGCTTGCCGAACAGTGCCGAGGGCGACCCCGCTTAGGAAAGTTTCTTCTAATTGAAAAACCTTATTTCTAAAATTTTTATAGTATTGCTTGCCCGGGGTGTGAAACCCAGGGTGTCTTCGGTGTGGTAGGCGGTGCACGCTACCATCGCACCACAGCGGCCGCTATATACATACGTAAATATGTGCATATATATAGTACACAGCAGGGTACATAAGTACAAAGTAGAGAGCGCATTCGTTACCCTTACACCTCTCCCTCTTTCTCGCCCCTCTCCTTTACTGCTAAAATTTCAGACTACCATTTTCTCTCTTCCGAAACTTTACCATGTATGACTGTTGATCGCTGTGAGTTACCAGTGTGCTTCAGTTCTGTTAACAAAAATAATTAGTAGATTGATTAGGAATATGTCAATTCTCTTCTGTTAAAATGACTAAAACAATTTGTTCGTTGACAAAGAACTCGTCGCATAACCATAATTCGACCAATTTCACCGACCGGATCTCCTTAAGTCCTTCCAAGAACTACAGAACCGATTTTTTCGATTGTACTAGCACATTTTTTTCCGTGTATTTGTAACAGGATTCGCCTCGCGTAGCGTCGAGTTACGTCTGTTTAGCGGAAGCTATGAATTGCGCCTCATCACTCCTCATCCTAGCGAAAGACTACTAATGCGTTGGTGATTATGGATACGCATTGCTCAAGAATTTCAGCCAGAACCGTGCGCATATTTCATGGGACCTTGCAGCTCGGCAGATTACATCACAGTTGAAGGCGGCAACTGGGGTTTGTCTTTCCATGAGCTGCTCGACGGACCATACCAGTTAGTCATTTTTCAATGGAGCTCACCACCATCATCCAGAACACTGTCTTCCAGTATTGTTCTCTGCAGAGAGAGAGCCACATGGAAGTTATTTCTGACCTTCTGTGGTAGGTGTGCCTTGTGATGTTGCGCGATAAATTGTGGCTGTTGGATATCCCATATTATGGCTGGCGAGCGACACGAGTACCCATTAGTGAGCTGCAATTAGTCATGTGTGAAGCAGTTCTAGTGGACTAACAAAAAATTAGTATTAGTACGTACACAACAAAGAATATCAAGCACGCTTTATCCACACTAAAATCACTGTACTTAGTCAGCTTGCTCGGTAAATGAATAACTAAAACAATTGTATAAGTGGTGTGTAACAAATTGAGTGACAACTCCCCACAGTCCGTGCTTAAAGAAAGTGTGGACTGTGAAGTTTGACAAATACAAGGGACTTTGGTATTTGATTCAAGCTAATCCGTACAATACGTACTTATATTCATATAACTAAGAACGCGGAGTCGAGCTTAGGTCAGATACAACTGTTTACTAAAACGAACGTATGGTGTTTTATCAATGCAAAATTTTCTTACAAAAATTCATCTTTTTCAGTAAGAAGAAACTATAAACAAAGTAAATGTAAAGATAGAAATATACATTGTGCAACACATAAAGTTCTTCAATACTTATGCCAACTAATAAAACTAAGTAGAACGGCCCTCTATAAAAATATATTATAGTAAATTGTCAGATTTATTAATAACTAATAGATAATTATGTTAATTATAATAGTAATAATTTCAAATTGATAATATATATGTATGTTCAAAGGCAACTTAATAATACGAACTAAAACGTATTAAAAGTCACACTAACATTGCAGCATATATTTTATTATGTGCCACAAAAAGTAGACATGGACTTTCTCCTTTGTATTCACTGTGATTAAGTGAGTGACAACGCGAAAGCACGATCGTGATCACACAGCGTTAGTGTCGATGTGAAAATACGAACTCAATTGCACAATGTGCAACTTTTGGCCGGCTGCTGATAAAATGAATAATATAGTCATATCAGTCTTCTGACGCTAGGCAACATAACGATGTACACGGAAACTAAACTGAATACAGCGCTAAGAAAAACCGATGAATAAACGAAGTATACAGTGTATTACACACGAAAACCAACATGATACTGAGTTAAAGCGACTACTATTTCAGTTTCTACTCAACAAGTCATATATGTATGGGCACTATGTGTTGCGGGGCACTCGTATGTATTTTCTCTATATGTGCTATTCACTTCATAGTATTTGTCTCGTGACTTGACTAAGTACACATTTAGACCAAATTTTGGCTCATGACTAAGTGCACTAATTAATTACAGTACTTAAGCAGACCTCTGGTACCATGTCCTCCTCTCCTTATGGCAGGACGCTCTCTCTGCAGCTTTTCAAGAGGGTCGTCCTACGAATAGCATCCCCAATATGTCTTCTCACCCTTCCTTATTTTACTGTGTTGCAAATCTTATGCAACATAAAGGGTAAGCATGCATACATCTCGAAAAATACTCTTTCTTAACAAATTCTAAACAATTCTTTAAATCTCTTTAACAGCTTTATATTTGGTATGTTTGTATGTGTATGCTCATGTTTGTGCACTAAGGAGATTTAATCTATATGCATATAAGAAGGATGCAGATTTGGAGTCTGAGTTTATTAAAAATTTTACATGGTCACATCCATGGCCCGGAAATGGACCAGGGACCGATCTATCTGAACAAACTCTATCCACGGTTCGATTTGCCTGAAATTTAGCATATGGCGTAGATTAGTATATACGACACTTTTTTCCGGCAAATAAACCAGTGACCGACTGGGACATGGACTGTGACTTTAGGGATGGAACTGCAAATGGAACTGAGAATAAGGGATGAGAAAGAATAAGAACCAGAGAGAGCAGAGAAAAAGGTGGAAGGCGGAAGGAGATAGAGTGACGAAGATAGAGAGATAGGGATACATGGATTGGCAAAAGAAGTGATGGAAAAGGCGAGAGGGAGAAAGAGATACATAGAAGGAGAGAGGAGTGAATAAAAGACAAGGAAAGGGGCAGAGAGGGGGAGGAAAGTAAGAGTACAAACTCTTAAAACTTACTAAAAATAGACCAAAGTAGGGCAGAACAATGTCTGACGGGTCTCCTTGTTTGGTATAAAAGAGTTGCATACATATAACAAACATATAAGTGTAAAGCTATAAGGAATAAGTATGTTTTACTAGCCGGACCCATGCGCATCTTGCGCAACAAAATACAAAAGTCTCATATCAAATATCAACAGAAATCAGCTGTTCTATCAATCAATCATCTATCAATAAAAACTTACATGCGCTTGCGCTGCCATCTGGCGAATGTTAGCAACTGCCGGTAATGCAGTGTTAGTTCTAATCAAATATTCACAATAGTGCCATAGTACAAATAGATTTCTTTGTGTGCTCACAATCGTTTATTTTTAACAAATTATTTTAATAAAATATAGCTAAACAAAAGCACTGCACCAATAATGCTCGCTAATAGCACGAATCTCCATCTTTAATAACAGAAGCTTTATTTATAGATTTGGATTCCAAATAACAACGAAAATGGTAGCTGCACATAAAAACAGCAATTAGAAATAATATATAAGATTTAAACGTCTTTATGTATTTGTTCCTTCCACTAAACTCTCTATAGGAATATCCTTAAATTTAAAATACCTTCATTCCCCAAAAAATAAGCGAGGACACACCTCGCAGCTAAAAACTTAGTTTTCTAAAGTCATTTGCTAATAGTTTATCACAGATACTACATAAATAAACTGGCAACTTATCCTAAGCGCTTTAATGCTAGTATGACCAATAAAAATTATCTTCGTTTATCCTTTGACATATTCCACTCGCCCCCATTTGCCTCTTGAGCTGCTCTAAACAACTTTTACTAGCATTTTTGATCAAGTTTATATTCGTATAGATTAGATTGATAAATAAAATTAATTTGCATAATTTGCGAAAAAGTGAACGAGGGGCGAAACTAAAAATAATATTATGCACATAACTGATAGTTACAAATGCGACAACAACAACAAATACTCCAAACAAAACTCCACACAATGTGGATGTATGTGTGTAGTTTTATGGTTGTAATGTTTTCTTTTTATATACCTCATGAACATGAATGGTATACTAACTTTGGTCCGATGTTTGAACATTGAGAAATATGAAAGATAGACCCACCATTAAGTATACCTAATTGATCAGGGCGACGAACTGAGTTGAATAGCCATGACGTCTGTCCGTCCGTCCGTCTGTCTGTTTGAACGCAAACTATGTCCTCAATTTTGAGATATCTCAATGCAATTTGTGCCAAGATGTATTTTTGTATTATATTAGACATTTGTCGCATCCGTGGGATGCGACCACTATAACATACATCTCGCATACAAACGATCGTTCAGATAACACGATTTCGGTCATTTCTGCCGCAATTTAGAAAGTATAAACGTGAAACTCGGTGATATATATTCTATATATCATAGAAGATATCCTCAAAAACCCACTGTGAGCGGAGCTATATATAGTATATATCCAATACAACCGATCGTTCAGATAGAAAGATTTTTTGCCATTTCTCCCTTAATTTAGAAAGTATAAACAGTTTCACAGTGATGTATATTTAATATATCATAGAAGATTTTCTGAAAAATCACTTGATCGGAGCTATATATAGTATATATCCCATACAACCGATCGTTCAGATAGAAAGATTTTTGGCAATTTCTCCCTTAATCCAATATAAAAACGTTAAACTTGGTGATATTTATTCTAATATATTGTAAACGAATTTCGTCCCCTATTTGCAATCTTCTGCTATCGTTCGAATCACTAAACTGTTGAATAATAACTCCAATATTTATTAATGCAAAATTGCTTTTATTAAAGTACTTCACAATAATACTTATACTCGCAACTAATAGCTTGCTTAAATGAAAACTGATAATACTGATATTGCTCGCTAGATAGCGTCTTAAGTCCAACTGATTATCGCGCCTCTACTGTTGCTGCTTTTATAGTGTTTGGTTTTCTCGTTGACATTTCTAGGCGGTTCTGTTCTAGAATTTCACTAGTTGGTTATCTGCTATAAGTTTCTCAGCTATAACTACAGACAATTTTTATAGCTTCTCTCACATGCGCGTGTATTTGTGAGGGATACTTCCACAATTATATGCCATATCTCAGATAAGATATCTGCATGTGTTTGTGCGTTGACTTCTCCGCTGCGTGTACGTACATATGTGTAGACATAATGATTGAATTATTGATGTGCATAACAGTCACTGCTTAGCATCGGCTTAGAGAGTGACAGTACCCTTAGTGTTGCTAATATTCGTAACAATATCATAGAAGATTTCCTGAAAAAATCACTTTGATCGGAGCTATAGTATATAGTATATAACTATCCCCTACAACCGATCATTCAGATAAGGGGGTTTTTGCCATTTTTTTATATTTATCTTAAAATCGTTTAGGTATGTACATCTGTTCACTATATATTCTTATCTTTTATACAGCGCATTATTTGGAGATTACGAAATGGGATAAGATTATGTTTAGTCGCATTCATGAAAGGTATGAAGTCTTCGGCTGTCCCGTCCTTACTTGTTTAGTTTTCACTAGATTAAATTCAATTCTATGCTCCTTTGTTTTTTTCAGTTCGTGTTTTAATAATAGAGCAACTTTGTTTGTTAGAGAGGTGAGAGCTGTGCTGGTTGATGTTCTGATATTCTGATCTCATGGTATTGTTGAACGTTGTTAATAAAGGGGAGCAGAATTTCATGGCCACAAATTCTTTTTAAAATTTCGTTAAATAAAAACTAAGTTAGCGTGGGATGGTTGGTTGCTTGGTGGTAAATTCTTTGAATATTTGCTTTGTGTTCGCTGAATTAAAATGTTGTAGTAAAGAGCTCATAGTGGTGGTTGTTGGCTTCTAGTAAACGTGCTCTGATAAGAAAGAAAATTGTAAAAGTTTCATGAGTAAGAAGTAGTTAAATTTGGTGGTTCATTAGCAACGGGGCATTGAAAAAGGCAAAAGGAAAATTAATTTTTGAGGAAAATAAGGGGCTAGGTATGTTATTGAGGTTAAATGAAAATAAATGGTCATATGGCCTGCTGTGCATGTATGAAAAATCTGTTTGATGGCGGTTTTATCTTAGGTTAGGTTGAGCTGGACATCACGTAAAGTTCTATCATCTGTAGATTGATAACATCTTGCAGACGTGTGTACGTCTTGTCCTATGTCTAAAGATATTCATTATCTGATCTTTATATCTTCAAATAAATAAATAAGGTAAGAGAACAGAACTAGTAGATAAAAATCTAAGACGTAGTGTCGCCATTACGCCAGTAGCCTCCGATAAGATTTTGTGGGCCGAACTTGACGTCAAATTTGTGTTGTGCTTCTTTAATTTTTGCTACAAATTAGCGGGCGGGACCTACATGGCAGATGCATTTTCAAGGGAAGTTTGTAGTGGCAGAAATATACTCGGGGTGGACCTTCGTTGAGGTAGGGGAAACACTTTACTGCTGGACATTACGTAGTTCCCGCAAATCAATAATTATATGGTTGATAATGTCGAGATAGACTTGATTCCACGTAGTTTAAAAAATTTGATAATATGGGGATGAATGGGATTGCAAGGTCCATAGTATGAAGGTACCAAGTGATTTGTTTTTAATCTGCCATCTTTTTCTCGCAGCTGTAGGCTAATAAGATTCAGGCGATAGCGTATAAATTTTCCTCAGTTTTTAATTGAGTATGTATATGTAATATGTAGCTTCTCAACTTGATAAAGAAAATTGTTTCACTCACTCATGTATCACCCAAGGATTTCAGGTCAATCAGTTTCTCTTCGTGTCTTCTTAAAACGTTGGAGCGCTTCATTGATGTGTACCTACGGAAACGGATTCCTTGGGGGCTACTGTCGGCTTGGCATTCTATTTCAAAAGCAGAGCAAGGTTCTTCATTCGATTGTAAAGCAAGGTGCTGTGGTTAGTTTAGGAGATTAGGGGGCTCTGCACTAAGGGGCTTATCACTGCATCGTCTACCAAGCGGAAGTTGTCGGGATTAAGGATGCAGTGGATAATGCCAAGACTTTGAGATTAAATATAGTACTATCGAGGGTGGTCTGAGAGTGTCTGACCTCCCTTGCGATTGCATCCAACTATTTTATGATTAAGATTATCTGGGTCGCGGGCCTTTGTGATATTTCAGGCAACTGTTAAGCAGATCTCTTAGCCCGCACCAGTACAATTGAACAGGATTAACATGGCTTTTGGGACTCCACTGCCCACCTGGGGTCTGCTCCTGCATAGATGAGCCTCGAATCAGCTCAGCCAAAGTTGGGCGGACACCACCTTTTGCAGGGTACAAAGTTCTTTTCTGGCTGGAAGTGGATGGCAGGAGGTCTGTCGAATTGATTGGGCTCACAAAGGCTCATTTATCAATAGTCATTGGGTGTTTGACAGGATACTGTTCAATGGAAATGCATGTGACACGTCTCATTGTACTTAAAAACCCCATCCTGCTGAAGCTGAGGATGATAAGGTGGGAATCATCGAGTCAGTTTATGCTTGATTGCTCAACTTTTGCCAGAAACTATGCCAAAGTATTTGGGGTCGCGACTCACTTGGATCTCAGGAGGTTTTATTCAAGGTTGATGTCGGTCCCATTCGAAACTATATCGTTGCTATGCAGATGTCTCTCTACCAAACCCTTCGAATGCCCCGCTACAAGCTTTTTAATTGTTTCTAACTTTTTTTTTCGATTCATAGTATTTCTTAGAGACACATTATTATTACTAGCCTGGAAGCACTTTGTGCAGATCTATGTGCATGGCCTTTGAGCCTATTTTTGTATGTGGAGGCTTTTGATGTATCCAAGTACCTCTTCAGGCTTTTTACCACTATATCACTTAGGGATTAAGAGTCACAGCACCTAGATGGAAGACTCTCTGCCTAACCAGAGCGATGCATTCGCAGAGAATGTGAACCGGCGTTTCATCCTCCAGCTCACAGAAACGACAAATTTTGAGTATCGGATAGATTCAACTTATAAATGTAAGGCGCGATAACCTCCGAAGAGATCTAAGGCCGAGCTTCTCTTCCAATTGCGTCGTGCTCCTCTTGTTTTTCCATACAAATTGGCGCCGGACGGGACCTACATGTTTTTATGCCGACTCCGAACGGCAATCTTGCAAGGCAGATGAGTTTTCACTGAGAGCTTTTCATGGCAGAAATACAACGGAGCGCTTGCCAGACACTGCAGAGGGGCGACCCCGCTTAGAAAAAGTTTCTTCTAATTGAAAAATCTTATTTCTAAAATTTTGATATTGCTTTGCCCGGGAGTTGAACCCAGGGGCATACGGTGTGATAGGCGGAGCACGCTACCATCACACCACGGTGGCCGTATTTCATTAGATTCAACTTACTTAGGTGATGTCGTAGAGCACAATGTCCCGTTTAGTACCAGTTAAAGTTCTTAGGTCCTTCCTGTTAAGATTTAATGAGTTGGCCGATACTTTTGTTGCGGAAGTATATAACAGTTTGGCCTGTCTTTTGCCCTAGGCAATCAATTCAGTGACGTCTGAATTGTTTAGTTTCCCAGATATTTATGGTTTCCCTGGTGTGTGCTTTTGTCATGACCCTGATGTCTGTGAACCCATCCCAACAAAACCTTGTTTTTGGCTCCCAGGTCATTAAGGATTTCTGTGCAGTCATCCATTAGCTTAGATGTAACTGTGTAGGACTGCAAGGCACGCAGCGCCGTCCGGCTGTCCGATATAATGTAGATGCTCTTCGATGTTAAGCCTCTCCGCAGATATTCTCAACCACAGACTTCTATTGCATGGATTTCTGCCTGAAATATGGTGGGGGTAGCATCCCATTTGTATCGATTTCTTGAAGTTCGGCCCATAGATGCCAGCTCTCGTTCTTCTGTCATCGAATTTCGATCCGTCCGTGAACCAGGCATCTGAGTCAGGGTCGTTATAGGGATTCCCTGTTTCCCGTGGATCCTCTCCAAAATGGACACTTCAAAGTTCCGTGGGATTCTGAGCTTAGAAGAGACACATTAACACAATCCCAAAATGGTTTCGCAAAATTTAATCAAAAATAACTTAAGGTCGTTCTCAAACATTCTCATCATCATTCTAAGCAACTCCGATTTAATCCAAATATGATCCGTTATGCCCCAGATGAAGTCCCGATATGGTTCTAAAACCATTCTTAAAAAGAAGATGGTCTCGACATGATTCGCAAAGCATACAGACAACCCCTGATTATTACCAAAATAATACAAAAATTATCGCAAATTGATCCAAACCAGTTCCGCAAAATGTTGCAAAATATTCCCGAAACAAAATCCCGTAATTATGCAAAAAGGATAACAAAATGTTCCAGAGATAGTCCCACCCCCTTGTTCCATTTGGAGCTGTAATGCTGGACAGTAGTAATACAGACTAATGTATTGTCATTCTTATTGACATTGTTGCTGTTTATCTTTCTTCTTTACTTCAAGCAAAACAGCCGATCTACTGGGGCCATTTTCCTAGTTCCAGTCATCTTAAATAAAACATGTCTACACCAGATTTACACAGACGAATGTTTTTTATTTTACATAACACGGTTAAAATTATGATTTAATAATTATTAAAGTTATTTGAATAAAAAACTTGTTATTTTTACAACAGGGCCAAGCATTCCAATTCATGCTTGGAATTGAAGAATGATATGGAGAGGGGAACACGGAGAGACAAGGAAATGGAGGCAGAACCGAAAGATGAATGAAGGAAAACTGAGATAGAAATGATGTGATGGAAGAAGAGAGGATAACAGAGCGTTAAAAGAGGAGATCGTGGTATATAACAGATTTAGAAGAAAAAAAGGAAATGAGAGTAAAAGAAGTAGATGCGCATGAGGGAAAAAGCAGAGGATACGAAGAAATAACAGGTAAGAAAGGTAAGTGCTAACCTAAGTTATGGCTACATAGAATAGATTTTCCAAAAAAAAACCAATTTCCAAATAAGTTTCCTAACTGTTAGAAAACTCCAAAACGTACTTATGTATATGTTTTCCAGCCACATACAAGTACACTCCAATTACTGTCAAATTTCAAGCGTTTCGTTAACGTCATCTACTTAATTACACACATTCATTCCATGAAACACAACAAAA
>JARSSU010024771.1:0-19520 GCA_029619165.1 Eurosta solidaginis
ACAATGGGGCTCTGGCAGTGTGGCAAACAGAGAATATATGCGCACAACTGGGAGAGATTCTAATATCAATGCCTGGGATACGCCGCTTGCAACACAAACGGGGCTTCTCCCCCTTTTCTCCCCTCCTTCTAGACGCCTCTTGTATACCAAAGCCGGCCAAAAGTTGCACATTGTTCAATTTGAGTTCTTATTTTCACACCGACACTAACGATGTGTGTTCACGATCGTTTGCTTTCGCTTGTCACTCACTAACAGTGAATGCAAAAGGAAAAGTCCATGCTACTTTTTGGGCACATAATAAAAACAATATGCTGCAACGTTAAAGTGACTTTTAATACGTTTTAGCTAGTATTATTCAGTTCATTGAACATACATATTAATATTGACAATTTAAATATTAATAATTAATAATAATTAATTAATTATTAATAAATATTGACAATTTAATATAAATATATTTTTATACGTTCTACTAGTTTTATTAATTTTCATACATTTTTTTTATTGAATAACTTTATGTTTTGAAAATATATATTTCTGTCTTTACATTTACTTTGTTTTATAGTTCTTTCTTAATGAAAAAGTGAATTTTTTTAAGTAAATTTTGCATTGAATAAACACCATACTTTCTTTTATAAAAAAGTTTTATCTGACTAGCTCGACCTCCGCGTTCTTAGTTATACGAACATAAGTGAATATAGTCAGGATTAGCTTGAAATCAAATTACCAAAGTCCTTTTAATTTCAAACTTCACAGTCCACATTTCATTTTAGCACACTGTGGGGAGTTGTCACTCAATTTTTACACAGACTTATGCAATTGTTTTAGGATTTGTGTGGCCGGCTCTGGTGTATACAACAGCAACGAGCATACAAACAACGAAACTAATGTCAGAGACAAAAATGAAGAGTAAAGAGAGTGTACAAGAATATTTGTTACGAATGAAAGAATTGGCAATACGAGGTGGTGTAGAGAATAAAGCGTTGATGCAATATGTCATTGATGGCATAAACGATCTAAGTGTAAATAAGTCTATTCTGTACAATGCAAGAGATTTGAAAGAGTTTAAAGATAAGCTGAAATGCTACGAAAAAATACGTGAACGATCGGATAATGTCAGAGCTGCGTTCGATAATATGAAACACAATGAAAACAAAAATAAAAATGCAGTAGGTGAAAAAAGCCAAAAGAAAAATTATGATAAGAAAGAGGTGAAATGTTTTAACTGTGGCAACAAAGGACACTTATCGGTGCATTGTGATAGTAAAAATAAAGGCAGAAAATGTTTCAATTGCAATGATTTTGGCCACATAGGAAAAGATTGCCCAACAAAGAAAAGTGGTAGTGACAAAAAACCAAGCAATGTATGTAAAGTGACAAATAAGTATATGTCCATGTGCAAAAACGTTCTTATGAATAAACATAATTTTATTGCATTGATAGACGCGGGTAGCAAATACAACATTGTAGTGAAGAAACTTATAAAAATTTGAATAAACCAGCGCTGAGTGTATGTAACTTTTATTTAATCGGATTTGGAAATGAAAATAAAGTGAAACCTATTGGTGCTTTTGAACATAGTTTCGAAGTAGATGAAATACAATTTACAAGTAAATTTGTAGTAGTGCCTTCACAATTTCTAGATGTTGAAGTGGTGTTAGGAGCAGAATTTGTAAACAAGCTGAAATTAAAATAAATCGTGATGGTATACAAGTAAACAAACCAGAAAATGAAGATGAGTTGACAAATTTAATGAAAATTGATATTTTGAACTATAACGATATTGACAGTGACATTGAAATAAGTGCAAGTGAGGCAACTAAGAAGCAAGTGTACGAATTAATTAAAAATTATCAACCAAAAAGATTAAATCGACTAATATAGAAATGCGAATAGTGGTTAAAGATGACGTTCCAATTTGTTTCGCGACCTCGAAGATTTGCTTACTCTGAACGTTGCATAATTGAAAATCAAATTGAAGAATGGTTAGAAAATAAAATTATAGAACCATCAGAATCAGAGTACAGTAGTCCAGTAGTATTGGCAAAAAAGCGTGATGGTACGTCGCGATTGTGTGTGGACTATAGACAGTTAAATAAAGTTGTAGTTCGTGACCATTTTCCTTTGCCACTAATCGAAGATCAGTTAGATCGACTGCAAGAAGCAAAACATTTCAGTACAATCGACCTAAAAAATGGATTTTTCCATGTTGGCGTAGAAAAACAAAGCCGTAAGTACACTTCTTTTATTACTCACAATGGGCAGTATCAATTTTTAGAGTTCCATTTGGTTTGACGAATTCGCCGAGTGTATTTCAACGTCACATTAATGCTATTTTTCGAGATTTTGGCTAGCAAGGGCATAGCTCTGCCATACGTAGATGATATTATCATACCAGGGAAATCAGAAGACGAGGCAATATCAAGGTTGAAGCAAGTAATGAAACAATGCGAAGATTACGGTTTAATAATTAATTTTAAAAAATGCTGTTTTTTGAAGAGAAAAATTGATTTTTTGGGGCACGTCATAGAAAACAATAAAATAAGTATATCGCAAATGAAAACGCAAGCCGTTACAAAATTTCAAATCCCCAATAATCAAAAACAACTGCAAAGCTTTTTGGGACTGTGGGTTATTTTCGGAAACTCATTCCAAAATTTTCGATAATTGCCAAACCCTTAACCGACTTATTGAAAAAAGATGCGACATTTATTTTGAACAATGATGCAATGGTTGCATTTAATACTTTAAAGAAGTTGATTACACAAAAACCTGTTTTAAAATTTTTCATCAGCTACACGAAACTGAGCTGCATACAGACGCTTCCATAGATGGTTTTGGAGCGGTTCTGTTACAAAAATCACCGACGATGGTCTTTTACATCAAGTTTATTACATGAGTAAAAAAACTACTGAAGCAGAAAGAAAATATACTAGCTATGAGTTGAAATTTTAGCGGTAATAGAAGCGTTACGTAAATTTCGAGTATATTTGTTAGGCATACATTTAAAGCTTATCACTGACTATAATACTTTTGCTAAGACAACAGAAGAAAAAGACGTTAGTACCAGAGTTGCGCGTTGGATTATTATGCTACAAGAGTTTGACTACACAATTGAACATAGAGCTGGAACTCGTGTACTACATGCAGATGCTTTAAGTAGATATCTAGTAATGACGATCCACGACACTAGTATGCATAGTAAATTGAAGTATGCACAAGCAGGAGATGACGAATTAAAAGCGATTATTGACATTCTAGCAGAAAAAGCAATACATAACATTATTTTATTAAAAACGGTGTATTATACAAATTAATTAACGACAACGAACTTCTAGTAGTACCTTTAAATTTACAACATGAAATCATTAGACAAGCGCATGAGAAGGGTCATTTTTCGGTCAAGAAGACAAGAGAGGTAATTGGTGGAGAATATTACATTCCAAATTTAGAAGAAAAAATTCGAAAACACATTAGTTGTTGCATACCATGTATTGTGTCGAACCGAAAGAAGGGCAAACAAGAGGGAGAATTGAATCCAATTTTTCGAGAAGAAAATCTTTACAAACTTTACATATAAATTTTTTGGGACCGCTGGAATCGACACACAAACAATATAAACACATATTAGCAGTAATCGACGGCTTTACTAAATTTTGCTGGCTTTACCCAACAAAAACTACAGCAGCAAAAGAAGTTACAACAAGATTGCAGGCGCAGAGTACAATTTTGGTAATCCGGTACGGATTATATCTGACAAAGGTTCCGCTTTCACGTCCGAGGAATTCAAACAATATTGCGAAGACGAAAAATCATTCATAACAAAATCACGACAGGGTCTCCGAGAGCTAATGGACAAGTCGAAAGACTCAACGCGATAATTATACCTGTTTTGTCTTAACTATCTATCGACGATCCCAGCAAGTGGTATAAACATGCTAGCAAAGTTCAACAAAATAATAAATTCTGCATACTGCAGAAAGTATCCAAACGACACCATTCGAGTTACTTGTTGGTATCAAGATGCGCACACAATATGACGTAAAATTGAAGGAGATGATCGATAACGAGATAATTCATATATTTAACGACGATCGCAATGATTTACGCATTTCTAAAACAAAAACAAATTCTACAAATGTAGAATGAGAACGAACGATCTTACAATCTTCGACGTAAACCTGCGACAGTTTACAAAGTGGGCGACATAGTTGCAATAAAACGTACTCAACTAGGCGGCGGTATGAAGTTAAAACCAAAAACTGGGGACCGTATAAAGTCATTAAAGCAAAAAGCAACAATACCTACGACGTAATAAAAGATGCAATTATATATGATGGTCCAAACCAAATATCTACATGTGCTGAGTTTATGAAACCTTGGCATTTCAACGAAATTAACGACGATACATTTGAGGCGAATGTGCAGTAGTATGGCCGAGATGTGGGAAGGGATCTGGCATCTCTGTTAGTCAATACCAAACGTGGCAAACAAGTGGCAACAGTGAAGAGATATGAACAAAAAACGAGAGGAGCTGAGTTGTATTTTGACCGGCAAATGAAAAGAGGAAAACGACGCGAGCTGTAAATTCTTAATCAAATTCATTATATTAACTTTGTATTTTCTTTTAAAATATTTAAATTCATTTGAAATCATTAAGTTAACATTATAATTTCAATACACTAAAACATTCTATCAATAAATTGATCAATAGTGATACATTCCTATGTACTCACCACATATATGTATATATGCTACATACATATTCACAAACGCGCTAGTACATCCTGCAACAGCATGTACCGTTTTGTTAAACCACATTGGCGTCGGTTTCAAGAACTTTATTTCAACTTTACAATTAAACATTATACACATTAATTAAACATTATACATATTATTACTTTGTTTTATTAAACGCACTTTCATCAATTTTATTTTTTATAATTTGTAGTTTAGAAATTCGCCGCGCGTCACTTTACTGCTTATTCTCAATTTCTCCTCTCGCATGTAGAGTTGCCACACGTGATTTTTTCGAACAAAACTTGTGGTATAAATGTTTTGACAAAACATTTTAAATAGAGAACTTGTAAGTTATAAAAAGTAATGAATGAAATCGCTGGAAGGTTATTCAACATGGAGTAACTATACATGTAATTCGGCAAGTTTAATTCTCGTAACAGTTTATTTCGAAACGAGTCGGAAATATCAAAATTAAAAAAAGATGTTTCTTATTATCTTATTAGATTCGTTCGCATGAGTGAAAATTCGTAGAAACTTGAACAAACATGTTACTAATTTTGGAAAAATCCTGTTTCGTTCAAACAAAACTTTTGCACAAAAAGAGGGCGCAATTTTGCATTTCGCTTGGAGGAGAAGTTGCAAAATTGTACCCGATAAATAGGTGTCTCGGTATCGCATGTTGTTGTTGTTGTTGTAGCAATGCTCGCCCCACCTAATAGCCGCGACCGATCACAAATTGTCATCAATATCCTCTAACGGGAGTCCAAGGAAACTTGCCGTTTCAACAGGGGTGGACCATAAGGAAAGGGGTGTTAGAGGCGTTGGTTCCACATTACAATTAAGAGATGGTTGGTGTCATGTGGGGACACATTGCAAGCAGGCATACATTTTGTATGTCGGGTTGATTTCTGGATAGGTAAGAGTTTAACCTGTTACAGTATCCAGAACGAAGTTGAGCAAGAGTGACACGCGTTTCCCTGGGGAGTATGCGTTCCTCTTCTGCGAGTTCTGGATATTTTTCTTCAAGTACTGGATTCACCGGGCAATTCCCGACATAAAGGTCCGACGCCTGTCTATGGAGTTCACCAAGGACCTGCTTGTGTTTTTCCGCTTCATACGGCTGGGTTCTCAGGTGCCGTATTTCCTCAAAATGCTTACGGAGATGACTCCTTAGGCCCCTAGGCGGTGCTGGTTCGTCAATCAGATGTCTGTTGGGATGCCCAGGTTTCTGGGTATTCAACAGAAACTGTTTGTGTCAGCATCTCATTTCTCTCCCTGATGGGGAGTATTCTCGCCTCATTATGCAGATGGTGTTCTGGGGACATAAGAAGACAGCCCGTGGCGATTCTGAGAGCAGTATTTGGCAGGCCTGTAGTTTCTTCCAGTGGGTGGTTTTTTAGGCTTGGCGACCATATGGGTGACGCGTAGCACGTAATCGGCTGGCTAATTGCTTTGTATGTGGTCAAGAGCGTTTCTTTATCTTTTCCCCAGGTACTGCCAGCAAGGGATTTGAGGATTTTATTACGGCTCTGAAATCTTGGAACAATTGCGGTTGCGTGCGCACCAAAATGTAGATCCTGATCAAACGTCACACCCAAGATTTTGGGGTGTAGGACAGTCGGTAGCGTAGTGCCATCGACGTGGATGTTCAATATGGTCGACATTTGGGGCGTCCATGTTGTAAATAAGGTCGCGGAAGATTAGTCGGTGACAATGACAGGTTTCGCGAGGCGAAAAACTGGAGAGATCAGGGAGATAGCCGTTTATTTTATTGCATAGCTCATCGATCTTTGGGCCTGGGCCTGTGGCCATTATTGTGCAGTCATCGGCGTAGGAAACGATTGTGACTCCTTCCGGTGGTGAAGGTAGCTTAGATATGTAGAAATTAAACAAAAGCGGGGTAGGACACACCCTGTGGCACCCCTTGTTTAATTCTCTTTGTTTTGATGTTTCGTTTCTGAATTGCACCGATGCCTGCCGACCACCCAGATAATTTGCGGTCCACCTTTTAAGACATGGGAGAAGGGTAGACCCTTCCAGGTCTTCCAGTAACGAGCCATGGTTGACCGTATCAAAAGCTTTTGATAGGTCTAACGCTACGAGTACTGTTCTATGGGGGGATATTGATTCAGAGTTTACAACCTCTTAGGTGCTCTTCCCATTTCGCCCGCTTGTGTTCGTCCACAAGCAATCTGATGCGTTGGTTTATATCCCTTATTTGGGGGTCGCCTGGATCAAGCTGTCTTATAAGGTCGCGTTCCCTCGCTAAGCTCGCGGCCTCCGCCGGGAAGTGGGGCCGGATTTCGGGAATTCTCCCGGCGGGAATGAAATGTGCCGAGGCGGATTCAATGACCTTACGGAAGGCACGCTCCCCTTGGCGGGCATCAGTCGGGATAGGGAGGGCAGCAAAGCTGCTGTCTGTTGCAGATTTATATTCTTCCCACTTTCCTTTTTTGAAGTTTATGAAAGTGCGTTTTTCGGTGACGATGAAGTCGGCGGTACGCTCGAACGAAATAAGTATGGGCAGGTGGTCGGATGCCAATGTTACCATCGCTGCCAGTTGACGCAGTTTACGAGTTCTGCGATCACGATTGAGATATCTGGCGAGCTATGACAGCTTCCTACCATACGTGTGGGGGCGTCTCCGTTAATTGTGCAGAACGTCGTTTCGTCTATTTGATCCGCCAACATCTCACCCCTACTGTCCGCCCGCAGTTTGAATGCCATAGGTCGTGATGGGCATTGAAATCGCCTAAGATAATGCGATTGTTGCCAGTGAGTAAGGCCTCTATATTAGGGCGGTATCCACTGGGGCAACAGGTGAAAGGAGGGATGTAGATGTTGATGATTTCTAGATTTGCATCGCCTGACCGGACAGATAGGCCTTGACGTTCTAAGACATTGTCACTGCGGTCGATGCCAGGATCAAATATATGATATTGCACAGAGTGGTGTATAATAAACGCGAAGCCGCCTCCATTTCCGCTCTCGCGGTCTTTCCTGTGGACATTATAACCAGAGCAGGTCTGCAATGCAGATCTTGCTGTGAGTTTAGTCTCTTGAATCGCAGCAATGCGGATGTTGTGCGGCTTCATGAAATCGACTATCTCCGTAATCTTCCCAGTTAGTCCATTACAGTTGAACTGCAGAATTCTGAAGTGCATGAGGGGTGACGCCGCCACTCTAGGGGTAAGTGAGGGGTGACTACGCCTAGGTTGTGGAAGGCCAGGACGCAATTGCTGTTGTGGCCTTGGGACTGGGCGCCCTTGGGCCAGAATTGGGGTACCCGGATGATTTGGGTTTGCGACCTGGCAACATGGCGCGATGAAACCCGTCGAGGGGTTGCCGTCGCGGAGACCAGAACATCTAGGAAAGTGGCACCACCCAAGGCAGGAGCTGCATTGAGCGGATGTCGCAAACCTATATATTCTGTGCTGGCAGACGGTGCAAACGGAGGCAGGGACTAAGAGTCTGTTTCCCTGACCTGCACGATTGCTGCCAGAAAAGAGGGGAGGAGAAGAAGACGGGGGCAGGGGCTGATGCTCAGCATTGCTACCAGCTCTACTACGAAGGTAGTAGTTATGAGTGGTATCAGCTGTTTGAGTTGTTGGCGCCGTGGGGCGCGAGCAGCAGCGGGTACTTGTTGTGGCTTGCTGAGCAGCGAAGCTGCTGGAAGGTAGTGGGGATACGCTTAGGCGTAGACTACGGAACGCCCTTGGGCGTGAGCAGCAAGGAGCCACAAAAGATTTATAAAAGTTACGTGGACGTCGGGTTTTGGGATCAAGCCCAGAACAACCTGTCCGATGCAACCATCCCTTGCACGAGACACACTGAACAGAGTATGACCGTCCTAAAAAGATTCTTTTCTGGCAAATGCAGCAAAACCATTTCTCAGGACCGGGTGAGGAGACGGACCCGGATTGGGTTCGATACCTTCCCGGAGTAAGAGAATATGTAGCAGTCCTGCTGCAAGGAGCTGCTGGGAGGATGACAATTTGTGGGAGGGACGAAACAAATTAAATGGGGTCACACTGAAATGACAGTCCTTGGTCGGGAAAAATCCCGAGTTGCTCCGGTACATAGAACCGACTGCCTTGGGAAGCGGTATCGCATAATTTTTTGCAGTGTTATGCACATTAAATTCAAAAAAAGTTTTTTTGTTTTGTATGGATAACTGAAAAATTAGTTTTTTGTTGTTTTCCCAATTTGTGTGTTTTTTCGATTTGGTGGTTTTATTATTTTGGTGTTTTTTTTAACAAGTGGAACCATCGTCATAAGTACAAAGTAGAGAGCGCAGTGAGCGTAAAATTCGCTTTGAAATTTGCTGATGGATTGACTGTTTGTTGCTGTTGAAATGACCTGTAAGATCAGTTGTGTTAACAGAAAAATCAGTTAGATTGATTAGGAATCTGTCAATTTTACAAAATTTTGTTAACTTAAGAGCGATAATTTCTCTTCTGTTGAAATAACTAAACTAATTTTTTCGCTTGACAAAGAACTCGGTCGAATTAAACATAATTCAATCAATTTCACCCAATCTCCGTTAAGTCAAGAACAACAGAACAATTTAGTTGATTTTACTAGCACCATTTCTTTCAGTGTTGACACATCTGAATGGCGCATACCCCCAGGAGTCCAGCTTGCAGACCCATTGTTCCACAAACCGCAACGCATCGATCTTTTATTGAACACCGAACTATTTTTTGAATGTCTACAAGATGGCGCCATATCTCTTGGGGAACGTTTACCAATTTTGCAAAAGAGTAAGCTAGGTTGGATAGTTGGAGGCAAACTTGTATGCGCTATTAATTCTCGTCCTCTCGTATGCAATGTTGCATTAAGCTCGAAGCCATCTAACATCGACTCATTTCTAAAGCGATCTTGGGAGATCGAGGAATTTGCCAAACCGTCATCTACATTGTCAGAAGAACACCGTTTAAGTGAGCAGCTTTTCAGTGAAACCGTCAAGGTAGAAAGCAATGGACGCATACAGGTGAGGTTGCCATTTAAATGTTCGCCAAACATTTTAGGAAATTCTTTCGACAAGGCATAACAGCGTTGTTTCTCCCATGAACGTCGCTTATTACGCGACAAAAGTTTAAAGAGCATGTACATACTCGGAATTTATAAAGGAATATGTGGAACTTGGTCACATGTCTCCAATTAATGATTTCTATTTTAAAAATTCGTATTTTATTATTCCACATTACTGTGTTCTCAGAACACAGAGTATAACTACCAAACTTCGTGTAGTTTTTGACGCTTCTGCGCGTAACACATCACACTATTCATTAAATGATATACTTATGGTTGGACCTACCATTCAACCAGAGCTAATAATTACACTTTTATCATTTCGTTTACATCGGTATGTACTAACGGCTGATGTGTCTAAAATGTATCGACAGTTTTTAGTTGCCGAGGAAGACCGGCACTATCAACTTGTCCTCTGGAGAAATGAAACACATGAACCACTGCAACTTTTTCGACTCAATACTGTTACGTATGGCTTAGCTGCTGCACCATTTCTCGCAATTCGAAGTTTAGTTCATCTGGCAAGCCTTAATGAGAAGTCCCATCCAAAGGCAGCGTATGCCATTCGCGACAACTTTTATGTTGATGATTTACTGACTGGCGCAGAGAGTATATACGATTTAATTTCACTGAAATTTGAAATTATAGAAGTTCTGAAAGTGCAGGTTTGTCGCTAACTAAGTGGCCCTCGAATTAGCCACAATTGTCTGACGCTTCTTGTAGCGAAATTATTATTAAGACAAATGAGGAGGATATCACTAAAGCATTAGTTATATCTTGGAAACCTTCTGCAGACACTTTCTGCTTTCGCTATGACTAACCAGATACTCAGCCATTTACAAAAGGATCAATCTTATCATTTTTAGCAAAAATTTTTGATATTCTGGGTCTATTAGTTCCAGTTATTATTCGGGGCAAATATTGCTGCAAGAAATTTGGATTCGAAAAATGCAGTGGGATGAAACTCTTCCATAACAGTTGCAAAATGCTTGGCTGCAAATCAAATATGACCTACAATTTATAAATAAAATAGAAATACCTCGTCACGTTTTCACATCAACAAATTCGTTTAGTGAATTTCATGGGTTTGCAGACGCTTCTACTCGAGCATATGGATATTGTATTTATGCCCGTTCAAGCGTAGGGGGCATATACAAAACAATATTGTTATATCTAAATCCAAGGTAGCCCCATTAAGGCACAATAGCTTCCACGACTGAAGTTGTGTGCAGCGCTTTTACTTAGTCGCACTTGTCAAAAAATTCAAAATAAATTAATACAGTACACTTCTAAAGTTTATTTCTGGGCAGATTCCGAGATAGTGCTTCAAACGTACTCGTCAATTTAAACTTGTTTTATAGCAAATAGAGTCTCAGAGCTTCAGGAAAATTCGAAGGAGATCATTTTGAGACACGTTCTGGCGAAGGATAACCCTGCTGACATTGTTTCGCGTGGGTCAAGTGCCATCAACCTTTTGGAAACCATATGGTTCACAGGACCAACTTTTTTAAATAAAGAGTACACAAATTGACCTGTTAATAAACGGGCAACAGATGCCACTAATCAAGAGGTAAGCGGTATCGTTTAAGTGTATTAGCAGGAACACCGAGGGAGTCATCATTAATGCAATAATCAATCGTAGCTCGTCATATTATCGCCTACTCCGCACAACATCATACGTCTATCGTGTTTTCAACAAAGCTACAATTGACACCGCATCTTCGCACAGCGATGGTGATACATATACCACATACAGAACTGGAACATACCTTTTTAAGAATTGTATCACAAATTCAACAAAAGGAGTTCAAGCAAGAGATTGAATGCCTTCGCAAACAGGAACAGGTGAATTAGTTTTTGCAAAAGCTACCCCCATACATGAAATGAAAGTGTGCGATCTTACGATTCCCATTTTAAGAGTGGGAGGTCATCTGTCTTAGGCACCAATACCTTTTGACACTAAGTTTTCAGCTATACTGCCAAAGGAACATCGTTTCACTACAATTTTTATTGATACCTTCACACGCCGGCCCACAGGTACTGTTGAATTTAATGCGTAGAAAAGTATGGGTCCACAAACGCTGGAGAAATCGTAAGGAAGACAGTACGAAACTGTCTCCACTGCTTTCATTATAAGCCTAGGCTTATGAATCAAATAATGGTAGATCTTCCTGCCGATCGTCTACATGGGCAAACACCCTTTCTCATAACTCGGGTAGATTTTTGTGGCCCATTCGCTACAACTTATCGCATTCGAGGAAACACCCCTTATAAAACTTACATAGCAACTTTTGTCTGTTTTGCATCGAAGGCAATTCATGCCGAGCTCGTATCTGATCTATCTACTAATAACTTTCTGTTTTGTTTGAAACGTTTTATAGGTCGGCTAGACATTCCTCAACGCCTTTATTGTGATAATGCAACCAGTTTCATTGGAGCTCAGGCCAAATTGAAAGAACTACGACAACAATTTTTCTCTACGGCAGCAGTGGACGACATAGTCAGCTACAACACTGGTTTCGAATTTTGTTTCATTCCACCTCGCGCCCCTCATTTCGGTGGATTATGGGAGGCGGCAGTGAATTCTATGAAAACAATTCTGATCGAAAACATTAGCAAAGCTAACCTAACATATAAAGAATTGCAAACCGTCATAATAGAAATCGAAGCGATTCTTAATTCTCTACCGTTAACCACTCTATCTACCGATCCCAATGATATGAATGTATTGATGTAGATGTCCTGGTGCATCTTCTGATTTACAAACCTTTACTATCAACTACGGATAAGCATATTGAGGCTTAAAATATGTCCTCTTTAACACAGTGGCAGCGAGTATCATACTTCAAACAACGTTTCTGGGAAGTCTGGGCGCGTGACTGTATTCTTAGTTTACAACATCGGTCAAAATGGCTAAAACCAGAAACAACATAAAGGTGGGAGAATGGTCATTATATACGAAGAAAATTTGCCCCCTCGGCAGTGGCTTCTTGGAAGAATTGTAAACACTGTTCCAGGTTCTGATGACAAGGTTCGAGTTGCAGACATCAAAACCACAAAGGGTACCATACGTCGTACAATACGCAAAATTGCACCATTACCAATTTCAGATTGAAACGCTGGCATTTCAATGGGAAGAGCATGTTCGGTCAGATTCAGCCCACTGTGCCAGCGCAACATACTTACATTCATATTTACATACATCATCTCTAATTTAATCATTTACTTACGCTGGCTAATTACATAGCTATGCTCAATCGCTCTCATATTCACCCCTATTCTGCATTTCGATTACGTTCCCGTTCTCCGCTCCGCTTTAATCGAAGTTTGGTATTCTGAATTACGACGGAATCGTAAAGAGAAGAGGAAGAGCAAATGATTTTTCGAAATCATCTGTTGGCACGGAATGTGTGAACATTGGAACAAAATAAATTAAAGCAAATTTGTAAAAAACACTGAAAACGTTTATATTTTATTATCCACGCCATTTTGTACAAAAAAAAGCAATAGAATATATTGCCGCAGTGTTATATTTTTTTGAATGAAGTGCTTTCATAATTGTAAGTGTGTTTTTGTCGTTCTTTTGGCCAATTCCCTGCCGTGGCCTCCAGGTTTTGTTAAAACGGATTCCTGCACGAATATAGTAGACATTTTCTGAATTTTAAGGATGCTAATTTCATTGCACTGGCCTAAAATACTTTATAAAGGTTTATTTATTCCTTCCGCAAGGATTGTTTACGTTTTCGTTTCACCTTCCTCTACGCCGGCAGCTTGCTTTGGCATATAACTGGACCCAACGAACAGACACAAATTATAGCTGTCTATTATAATGGAATCAATAGCCGCGGCATATTTTTTCGAGTTGGAAAGCAACGCATACGAAAATGGCCAGACGAGAATGGAAAGGCAAATACTGCGACATTTGTGTAATCCATTTGAGGTGAGTGACGAATTGTAAGAAATTGAACTTAAAAGTGGTAAAGTTTAAAGACTTGTTCTCTTATTTAGGTTCAAAAAAAACTCTCGACTTAACAAGGATGCTTTCAAGTATGTGTTAGATACTTTTGCGGGGCAAATACGTCCAAGGACTTCGACATCGACATGTTGTTTTTGACCTGGAAACATATAAAAAACAATCATCATCAAGCCTTCTACGTTTCTTAACAAGTTTTACTTACATTTTTGTTAAAATTCTGTTATAAATTAATAAAAAAATAAAAAGAAAATATTTTTCTGCCACTAATTTGCAACTTAGAAAAACGGAACTACGATCGAAATGCAGAATACAAAAAATCGAACGATTCGAAGTTGGATCGAAAGAGATTGGAACACAGAATACCAAAATTGCCAAATCGAAAAAATTCCAATCCAAGTCGAAATGCAGAATAGGGCTGATTGTCATATCTGTACTTGCATTTATTTTATCTAACCTACTTTGTTTGTCGCCTACAAAGTTACTCGCATTGTATTTATATAAATATGTCGATATGTATGTATGTATGTATATGATCAAAATTTTCCACTGCCACGTTACAGTCGTACTTTGTTTAAGCTTATAACTATCAAAGTATATATTAAATGAATAATGTACTAGGCATGTATAAAGAGACCGATGAATAGCATTATATTTATATTGACATTTCTTTATATCTGTTATATATTTAAAGTTAAGCCGGTTTTAAGGCTCCATTACTGATACTTAGCATAGACTTGACTTGGCTTCCGAACTGTCACTTACAGTTCTGTTAAATGAACATTGCATGTTACTGATTACTCAAAACTTAACTTGACTTAGAAGTCTGTTGAATTTTGATTTTCTATGTAAGTTCTAAGTGACGTTTACATTTTGAGATGCCATTTGTTTGATACCATTTCATTTTGACATTTTGTCATACAAATTGACATTTATTTAAAATAAATTTCAACGCTGATTATGATGCTAGATTTTATGCGCCAAGTGGAGTATAATCGTGGCTAAGTTGCCAAGTTTACGCCAAGTCAAGTCAAGTCTATGCTAAGTATCTGTAATGGGGGCTTTAGTTGCACTGCCACGTTACGTAATTTCAGAAGTGCTTTTGGATGTTATTGGAATTTTTGTGAAAAATCTGCGAATCTGCGACTCTGATAATATTCCCTGTTTTATGTGTCATGGGAAAAAGAGGAAATCATAGATATACGCCTTCTGTTTGCGTAAAAGCTCATTACAGCATACGTTATAAGTATATTTTTGAGCACTGCCACGTTACAACATATCACTGCGACGTTACACGTACGATTTTTTGAGAAAAAGCTATTGCGGAAAGTGAATAGATACTCAAAAATATATATAACTTCTAACGACTTGCACTTAATTATACTAAAATATATTGGGCTATGAAGCTGCATACACAAAAAGTTCCAAAAATATAACTAACAAATTTATAAGCACTGGGCGTATGAGTAACATTGGTTCTATGTATTTCTATTTGCTTTTTATAGGAGTAAAAGACTTGATTTAGTTGATAAACGAAGACAAGATGATACTCTGTTTTTAACTCCTCTTTTAGAATATATATGACTCGCTCATGGGAGGGTGTAATAAAAGTGAAACAATAACGGCTTTTTTTATATGATTTATTCTTAAAAATTTTCAAACTATTCTGAATGTATAGGTTAGCTATTCTAAGTACCTATACACAAAAAATCTTATTTTAAAGAAACATTTATACAGGTATATTAGTTATATCATTGTCTGGATGTATTAAAAGTAGCTATTTTATTATCGCGAACTTGTATTTGATGGGCGCTAGAAATATTTTGTATGGGTTTTGCTCTTGAAAACAGCTATACACTTGCAATTCAGCGTTAATCATTTAAATTTTATTGCTTGTTACTTCTTCAATCGTAATTTTTGATGGAGTCACGTGGACTGTCTGTACAAAGCCAGGTGCATTGCTAACGACTATATCACGCGATCTTACATGTTTTCGAATGATTGTTTTAATGGTTGCACCAATCCCGTCTACACAACTTTTGCCATGTGATGTTGCAAAGTAATTCCAAACAATTTTCATTCCAAATATTTCTTTAAAGTGACCAATTAAAGCTGCAATATATTTGTTTTTGAATTGTGAGGATGGTCCGTCACTACACATTTTTAAATTCTAGCTATACTTGACAAATTTTTAAACAATATATACAAGTATGGAACATAAAGTCTTTTGGATATGACAAATTGTTTTGATACCAGCACCTTGGCAGTGAAGGTTTCGTTATAATATAAGTCACTGCTAAAATTGAAAGCTGTCGCTGATTCCAGTGTGCACTTTGGACTTCATTTTGATTTTCGCTAAAGAAATTCTCCGCAAAATCCACTTACAACAGACATTCTACGGCATAATCCACACTAAGAGCTCTTGGGCGATCATGAATATTAAATACTTCGGACTGCTTGCATTTGTTAAAACTATGTACTAAAAATTGCGCCGACAAGCCAGATATATATGCAACAAGATCAGTTAGCTTTCCACTTTTCTGTCGTCTTTCAGTCCGATTGACACCATCATTTTTCGTCCATTTCATCCATGATACTTGCATATCAAGATCAGCTTCACCCACAAGGGCAGTCAATTTCGGTATTGTTATACCAGTACATTTAATGCACTCTCCATACCAGCAGTCCATTGAAGGTATATCACACAAGAACTGCAATACAAAACCATTTTCATAATCTGATACGTGGGCAACAAATTTATGTAAAGCAGAGACGGCATCTATGAAATTAGCATAGAATGAGCATAAGCACATGTTGTGTGGCAATTATTTTATAAGCTTGACATGATCCGGTCGATGCCTTAGGATAAAAGTAATTCCACACGTATCTATATGGGAAGGGGAAAGAAATTTTAAACCTAGTTTTTCCTTAACAAAGTGGAGTGGTCTTAAACAGTAAATAAAAATCACAGTACTTACCTTTCCCCGAGTTGCCTTGTTCTTCACTAAATAGTGCACATGCTTCTCTGCAGTTTAGTACCATATGCCCAGTGCGCAACAAGATTTTCTCGCCACTTTCGGACAGATATTCCTTCACATCTCGAATTCTGGGTGATACTCACGAATATCATCACGCTCATAGAAAGCTATAATAGTTTTTTTGAGCATTAAGATATTTTGGTGGATCTTTTTTGGGGCGGTGGTGGTAGAATAATAGTTCCATGTCCATTTTGTTGGCTTCACGCACGTTACTAAAAATTAAAATTTTGCTCAGGACAGCTTTCCGCTTAGTTGGTGATTGGGGTAATACGCGTTCTGCTTTCCTCACCGCCTTCCCGAATGTTTGTGAACAGTTATACCCTGTTAATTGAGTGTCACTCAAAACTGATCTGCTCCGTTTTCCCCAGTACGTTTTTTTTCACGAAACTTCTGTACCCTCTGGCGGCCACCGTGGTGTGATGGTAGCGTGCTCCGCCTATCACACCGTATGCCCTGGGTTCAACTCCCGGGCAAAGCAACATCAAAATTTTATAAATAAGATTTTTCAATTAGAAGAAAATTTTTCTAAGCGGGGTCGCCCCTCGGCAGTGTCTGGCAAGCGCTCCGATTGTATTTCTGCCATGAAAAGCTCTCAGTGAAAACTCATCTGCCTTGCAGATGCCGTTCGGAATCGGCATAAAAACATGTAGGTCCCGTCCGGCCAATTTGTAGGGAAAAATCAAGAGGAGCACGACGCAAATTGGAAGAGAAGCTCGGCCTTAGATCTCTTCGGAGGTTATCGCGCCTTACATTTATTTATTTTTTATTTTTATCTGTACCCTCTGCCGAATGTGCTCACGTCTTTTTTCGTGAACACTACTAATTGTTGTTTGCGGCATTTCATTTTCTTATTTTTCTTTTTTTGCCGGTAAAGTTTCGTACTTGCAGCTCTTTTCTTTTTATACTCCTAAAATTTTCCGGTGCTTTTATTTAAGCTTAGCTATTTAATTTTTATTTGCTGAGTTTTACTTACGCGAACCTGCGGTTTTATAATTAGTATATTAGAATATACATAGTTAAATTATTAAAAAAATCACTGCCACGTTACACATGATTGGCTCGTTTTATTCGATGCTATCTAATTTTTTTAATGTGATTTCTTATGAGACCGAAAATCACGGATTATACTAAGAACATATACCAGTGAATTTTAAAACAGCGGTCAATTTCGCCACAAAAAAAAATAGTTTTTTGCACTGCGACGTTACATATAATTTGCGACCTAAACATTTTAAACCAAAAATGCATGCCGGAGGTATATGGATACTCATCTAGTGTAATAAGTATTCAAATATAATTTTTTCTTCCCTTAAAACTTGAAAATTCTGGAAAAAATAGGTCAAAATAATTTTATTTACCTTTTTTTTTCGATGGTGAAATTTTTTCCATTTTTTCAATTCGGAGATTAATTTTAAAAGGGTGAGAAATGTCATATACAGACACTTTAAATTTCTTGAAATATAGTGTTACTAGATATTTTACGAAATAATCTTTCGTATCAAGAAACATTTCATACAGTATTTGTAAATAAAAAAAAATCTCCGGTTTCACTTTTCGCGATTCTGGCCATATACATTGCAGGCAACAAAGCATTGTGATTTAGTAGGCATTTGGAAAACAAAAACCTGATTATTTAGTAATAATACACCTAGAATGTTGAAATTTGACACGTGGACTGGTATTGAGACTCTTGATAAAAATTTAAAAAAAATTTTAAATGGGCGTGGCACCACCCACTTGTGATAAAATCAATTTTACAAATATTATTAATCATGAATCAAAAATCGTTACACCTATCGTAACAAAATTCGGCAGAGAGGTTGTTGAGTATTTGTAGTCACACGGCAGCTCTATCGGCCCTTGTCATTCTTGCTTGTTATACCTTTCATGAAAATGAAATGGTATATTAATTTCGTCACGAAACCGAAAATTGTAAGTCCTTAAAGGAAAATAGATAGACCCACCATTAAATATACCGAAATAATCAGGTTGAAGAGCTGAGTTGATTTAGCCATGTCCGTCTGTCCGTCTGTCTGTTTGTATGCAAACTAGTCCCTCAATTTTTGAGATATATTGATAAAATTTGGTGAGCGGGTGTATTTGGGTGTCCGATTAGACATTTGTCGGAACCGACCGGATCGGACCACTATAGCATATATCCTCCATACAACCGATTTTTCAGAAAAAGAGGATTTTTGTAATATCTTACCCAATTTAACAGATTGAAGCTTCAAACTTCACCATATACTTTCGTATATTGCACGTATTGTTGCCTGAAAAAATTGATGAGATCGGTCGTATATATAGTATATATCCCCCACAACCGATTGTTCAGATAAGGAACTTTTCGTAATTACTGCCCTATTTTAAGAGCTAGAGGCTTCAAATTTCAACGAATGCTTACGTATATAGCATATATTGTTTTCTGAAAAAATCATAAAGATCGGTGGTATATATAGTATATATATGGTGGATATATGTATATATATATATATATATATATATATATATATTCGCAAATTTTAGCCCCATTTTAACAGCTAGAAGCTTCAAATTTCACCGAATACTTACGTATATAGCATATATTGTTGTCTGAAAAAATCATAGAGATCGGTTGTATATATAGTATATATCTCATACAACCGATTGTTCAGATAAGAAACTTTTCGCAATTTCTACCCCCATTTTAACAGCTAAAGCTTCAAATTTCACCGATTGCTACTACATTCTAATAT
>JARSSU010024772.1:0-11748 GCA_029619165.1 Eurosta solidaginis
GGCAGGGCTTTTTTAAGGATTTTTCACTAGGTGGCCAAAAGAAAAATATCTCCTCGACATGACTGACCATACCGGTCAGCTTTTGAATATTGCCATTTTTGGTCAAAAAAAAACATGCTGTGGCAACCGTGGTTGTGACTCACTCATACCAAAACATTTGCAATAAAACAAGTAATCCCAGGAATAGTTATTTTTCATATCCAACTTATTACATACTTGGCCAAAATTTTTTTATTATATGCTGACAAAAAACCCTCGAGCACGTGCAGAATTTGTAGAATTTATATATGTCACGGAAGTCGTGAGTACCTATGTTCTTTTCCATATAAATCCTCATTGATAGTATATTTGATGAACTATCATTAGAGTTGGGATTCTACCGGGTATTTACCATTTTTATGGGTAAATACCGGGAAAATATCCCGGAATATTCCTTTTTTGTATCTTTTTTTGCGTATTTAAAAATCGTTTGAATCGAGGCTGCTTGGAATTACAATTCAGCAATTAAATTTATACGCCATTTGAAATTAAAAACATTTCGTTTTTATTTTAAACAAACAACCCAGCAAACACTCGGAGTCAACAATTAGTCTGAAAGGAGTCCAAACTTTGGATCGTTTGCACTCGTTATGAACTCATTTAGGAACCTGAAGCGAATGCTATATGCTTATATTTTGCCTCTAACATAAGTCTTATACAGACCTTCTTCCGATATCATATATGAGCCTTATTGGCGTCATATACTGCTAATTTTGAGCCTTTTAATGACACTACTTCAGGGCTTTTAGGAAGAATTTTTGACATATATCCGAAGCGGAAAACATAGGGGAGAATGTGATAAAACTCACATGAGGATAAGATAGAAATGAAATAAGTATTAGTTGAGTTAATTATTTATTTAGAATAAATTGTCGCAGAAAAATTTCAGAGTTTTTTTCCGGAGCTGCCTAGTTTACTAATTCTAATATTTTTCGTTTGTTTATAATTTCATCAAATCGGAGTCATAAAAGACTCTAAGGTGATAGCATTTTTGAAGCTTTTGAACCATATTAAACTCCAGAACTGTAAGAGAATATTTATAAGGGACACATATTTACCCAAACAAACAGGCTCACGGCGCTCATAATTTAAGAATCCGAAACGAAAAATAAGTGGGCAATATAGGAATCAGAAAAGCGTCGAAACGCGTAGGAGGGTAAAAGAAAATTTAATTTTTGCCTTTTATTTAACGGCCTAAAAGCTCCTAATCTTGCATGCAAAAATTATCATTTATCAACTATTTATGTTCGTCACAGCGAGTTTGGAACAAATTTTGAAACTTTGTTACGATCACTGTTCATTTTAATACAAGATGAATTACATTTGTACATTATTTTTACCCTTCCTATTCTTTTATTGTATAATAGGCCGGGTCGATTTATGGGGAGGCAAAAAAATCGCCCATTGATCTGTGAAAATCATATTCTAGGGATCAAAATAAGAAACTTTGCCGAAGGAACCATACTTCTAAAACGAATTCTGATGCCCCCCTTTGGGTCGAACTTGCAAATTTTGAAAAGAAATTAAAAAATTATTAGAAATTAGCATTTTTACAACCCCCTTTTAAAAGCAAGGCATCACTGTGATGCATTTGCATGTCGTAAACATAGTTGTGTGGGTTTTTTATTCAACCATTTTAAAAAATGAAGGTATCACTGTGACACAATTGCAGATCGTAAAATTACTTGTGTTGTTGTTTTTAAGCCACCACAAGACACAGCAGGTAGAATTAAAATTGCCCCTACCCAAAAGTTCGACCCAAAGGGGGGGACATCAGAATTCGTTTTAGAGGTATGGTTCCTTCGTCAAAGTTCCTTATTTTGATCCCTAGAATACGATTTTCACAGAGCAATGAGCGATTTTTAAATCGACCCGCCCTATTGTATAAGCATCTTTTTTAGGCTCAAATGATTTACGTTAATAGGCTCATATAGGACGACCATTGCAAGAAGGAAATACATTGGTTTCGGCCTCCCAAATGAGCACATACCGGCTGTAAAGGCTCCAATTTAGATTTTTTCCCGACTCTTTTTCGACTCAAAATGTTTACTGGGTAAACTTAAATATTTCCAACGGCATGCATTATTGGCTAAATATTTTTGAAAAACGCTGGATTACAGATTAAAACTAATTCAACCGATAGCATAATGGATAACTACCCACCAATATAGGACAAATTGGATACATTTTGGAATGAATTTGTGTGTTGGTTTCCCATATTTTCCAAAAGATTATTTTTACCCTTAAAAATAAATAAATAAATGTAAGGCGCGATAACCTCCGAAGAGATCTAAGGCCGAGCTTCTCTTCCAATTTGCGTCGTGCTCCTCTTGATTTTCCCTACAAATTGGCCGGACGGGACCTACATGATTTTATGCCGACTCCGAACGGCATCTGCAAGGCAGATGAGTTTTCACTGAGAGCTTTTCATGGCAGAAATACACCCGGAGCGCTTGCCAAACACTGCCGAGGGGCGACCCCGCTTAGAGAAAATTTCTTCTAATTGAAAAACCTTATTTCTAAAATGTTTGATGTTGCTTTGCCCGGGGTTTGAACCCAGGGCATCCGGTGTGGTAGGCGGAGCACGCTACCATCACACCACGGTGGCCGTCGTGGGTATTTATTTTGGGTAAATATTTGGGACTTTACCCATTTTTACCATGTATAACCAATTTACCGTGTATTTACCATTTGGGTATTTACCCCTTTCCCATCTCTAACTATCATTCATTCGTTGATAAATTTCTTCGATTAGTACCAAAAACTTCATTGGAATTAGCAAGTTATATATTTTTTGACATTTTGGGGAAATCATGTATGTTCAGAAAATTTCTGAGATTATTTCAGTTAGGTGTTGATCACGCATTTTCGAAATTTAGTTGTGGCCAGATTATGATTACTACGTGGCCACGGCGGACTACTACGTGGCCATTTGGCCACGTTCGTATTACTTAAAAAATGCCCTGTTCTAGGGTAATGTTCTAGGGTAACGGTCGACTGCTAAAACACGCCCAAAAAATTCAGGAGAGGTACCAAAAGACACGTATTGACCTCGACTTTAATAATCCGAAGTCGGAATATAAAAATTTTACTTGCGTTAGGAAAAATTTGCAAAAACTGTTGCAAGCTTTCAAGTGGTTCATTAAAAGGTGTTTGTGAAATTTCAAGGATTTTTTATTTCCGCCTTCAGATTAGTAATACCGAGGTCAATTCGGGTATTTTGATACCCCTCACGAATTCGATTAAAGTTGCCATTAGTGGACCACGCTCTGGGAGGTAGGGAGTTGCTAATGGTGTACTAAAGAGAAATCCAATCATCTACAATATATTATTATTTTTGTTTAATTGTGCACTAATAGATTTCAGCAGTTATTTAGATCCACAAATTGTCCACTAAACAAAAAATTAACTCAATACAAATTGTAAATAAACAGCTGTCAAAAATATAGGGATAGTGTTTTTATCGATATCTCGTCGACATCAATACATTGCCTTAGTAAATACCAATTATGCATTGACGTGACATTGATATTGATACGACGTGATGTCGACGACGATACGAAGTGATGGTTGACGTTGACAACCGTAATAGGGGTGAATATCAACAAAGCACCCCCAAACAAACAAAAATATATGCACATTGGCATATACACACATAAATATATATATGTCTACACTCATGTGCATGCTGCCATGTACAAACGATGAGCGTGAGATAAGCAGAGTTTTTATATCCAGTTGAGCAGAGCTCACAGAGTATATTAACTTTGATTGGATAACGGTTGGTTGTACAGGTATAAAGGAGCCGAGATAGATATAGACTTCCATATATCAAAATCATCAGGATCGAAAAAAATTTGTTTGAGCCATTTCCGTCCGTCCGCCTGTCCGTTAACACGATAACTGAGTAAATTTTGAGGAATCTTGATGAAATTTGGTATGTAGGTTCCTGAGCACTCATCTCATATCGCTATTTAAAATGAACAATATCGGACTATAACACACGCCCACTTTTCGATATCGAACATTTCGAAAAACGAAAAGTTCGATAATTCATTACCAAAGACGATATACCGATGAAACTTGCTAGGTGAGTTGAACTTATGACGCAGAATAGAAATTAGTAAAATTTTGTACAACGGTGCGTGGCACGCCCACTTTTAAAAGAAGGTAATTTAAAAGTTTTACAAGCTGTAATTTGGCAGTCGCTGAAGATATCATGATGAAATTTGGCAGGAAAGTTTGTCCTATTACTATATGTATGCCTAATAAAAATTGGCAAATCGGAGAGCGACCACGCCACTTTAAAAAAAATTTTTTTTAAAGTCAAATTTAACAAAAAATTTATATCTTTACAGTATATAAGTAAATTATGTCAACATTCAACTCGAGTAATGATATGGTGAAACAAAATGCAAAAATAAAAGAAATTTCAAAATGGGCGTCGCTCCGCCTTTTCATTTAATTTGTCTAGGATACTTTTAACTGCCATAAGTCGACCAAAATTTACTAATCCTTGTGAATTTGATAGGGCTTAGATTGTGGGACGATAACTTATTTCTGTGAAAAAGGCGAATCGGTTCAAGCCACGCACCCGTTTTATACACAGTCGACCGTCTGTCCTTCCGCTCGGCGTTACACGATAACTTGAGCAAAAATCGATATATCTTTACTAAACTCAGTTTCACGTACTTATCTGAACTCACTTTGTATTGGTATAAAAATGGCCGATCGGACTATGACCACGCCCACTTTTTCAGATATCGAAAAATACGACACACGAAAAATGCCATTATTCTATACCAAATACGAACAAGGATGAAAATGAACACGGTTTGGGATTGGTTTATGGACGCAAATATAACTTTAGACCCCTTTGTAAAATAGGGTGTGACACCTGAAATGAAAAAGTTCTGCACGTGGCGAACTAAAAAACCCTTGAAATCTTGGCAGAATACTGTCGTAGTATTATTATATATATATAAATATTAGCGCGATCCAACAGATGATATTTCTGGTCACCCTGGTCCACATTTGGTCGATATCTGGAAACGCCTCACATATACAACTACCCCTCTCCCTTTTAAAGCCTCATTAACACCTTTCGTTCTGATACTCCATATCGTACAAACACATTCTAGAGTCACCCCTGGTTCACCTTTATGCACCGATATCTCGAAAGGCGACCACCTATACAACTACACTACTTTTTAAAAGCCACCCTCATTAATACCTTTAATTTGATACCCATATCGTACAACACATTCTAGAGTCGTCACCCCTGGTCACCTTATGGCCGCGATATCTCGAAAAGGCGTCCACCTATAGAACTAAGACCCCACGCCCTTTTAAAATACCCATTAACACACCTTTCGTTGATACCCATATTGGTACAAACGCAATTCTAGAGTCACCAGGTCCACCTTTATGTGCGATATCTCGAAAGGCGACCACTTAGCACTAAGGCCACTCCGTTTAAACTGTTCATTTAACCTTTCATTTGATACACATATCGTCCAAACACGTTCTAGAGTCACTGGTCCACTTTTATGGCGCTATCTCCAAAAGTGTCCTACCTATATGAACTAAGGCCCACTCCTTTTAATGTTATTACCCCGTTTCATGTGATGCCCATATCGTACAAACACTTCTAGAGTCACCCCTGGTCACTGTTATGGCGACTATCTCGCAGGCGTTCCAGGAAAAAAACAAGGACCACAAAACACCAGGCACACAAAAACAGCGACAAAGGTGAGCAGGGGGGGTAAAAAATAAAGGGGACCGCACACGAAAACTTTACAAAGAGAGAAAAAATAAAACCCAAAAAACCACGGTGGAAAAAGAGAGTAAGGAAAAAAGGGGGGAATGGGGAGAACCAGGAGGGGAAAAACGAGAAATGTGGCTAAGAAGGAAAAAACGCGGGGGAACGGAGGCATGGGTAAAAAGAAGGGAGGGACGGAGGGAGATGACGAAAAAAAAAAAAAAAGAAAAACAAAAAGGAAAGACGGACGGTGAAGTAGAAGAAACGGCATCAGACTGCACGGAAGGACACGAAGAGGGAAAGAACAACAGAAGAGAAAATAAAAAAACAAAAAAAAAAAAAAAAAAAAAAGAACACACAAAAACAACAGACAGGGGGAAAAAAAAAAAGAAGAAGTGAAAAAAGGGGCGGGCAGTGGAGAACCAGAGTAGGACAAAACAAAAGGATGGTGGGAGGAGACGAGGAACCACGGGGACAAACAAAGAACAACCCGGTGAGGGCATGACGAGAGTGGACGAAAAAAAAAAAATAAAAAATAAAACAAAAAAAAAAAAAAATAAAAAGGGAAAAAAAACAAAAGGGGATGTAAAGAGAGAGGAGCTGAAAAAAAAAAAAAAAAAGAAAAAAAAAAAAAGAAAAAAAGGAGGACCGCACCCCCCCAACCCGTCGAGGGGGAAAGCAAGAAGGACAGAGAGACTCAAAAACGAAAAAAAGAAGAAGACTCCAAGCGCAGAAGAGAGGTCCTAATTTAGAGAGACAGAGAAAAGACAAGACGTGCAGAGAGAAAGAGATAAGCGAGCAGGCAGCAAGAGACTGGACTAATTGAGTAGGAGGAGATCGGAAGAATTTAGACCGGGGGATTTATTGAGTGAGACTACATTAGAAGGCAAAGAGAATATTATAGACAGGATGGATATGGAATCTGATATAGAGTATCAATAGATACGCGAAAATCTAAATTATTGTCAGTGAGCCAGATAGTGGGAAGAGGGATTTTTCCGCCGGATAGTATTCTATTAAGAAAGTTAAGCATAAGTAGCTAAGACGAAAGGTCTAGCCAAAGATAAGCCCCCAAAGACAGAGGATAGAGAGAACGTTCCGTAGTAATAAGGCGGCGTGATGTTGCATATTAGCTTTAATTGATAGTGTTTTAATAGAATATAATATGTAGTATAATGAACGCGCGAGTATAATATTAGGTTAGAGAATGCGAGAAAGCAAAAAGAAACTTACATAGGGAAGAAAAAGAAGTAGTTTGACGAAGAAAAGGGGAAAGAGAAAAAAAAAAAAAAAAAAAAAAAAAGGTAAAAAGCCTCTGGCCAACAGAAAGACAATTATTAATATTTTTTTATATTATCTAATTAACTGTTCTTATTTTTAAAAAAAAAAAAAAAAAAAAGTGGCGGTGCGGGGAATTACGGATTTTTTTTATGGATATATTTTAGTGGGCGGGCTTTGATTCTGATTTTAACTAAGGATATAAAAATGTAAATTTATTAATAATTAAAACGAGATAAAAAAGTGCGAGCGAATATAAGTTTTGTACCTCTTTTGGCTTTTCTGATTTGTTTGGAGGTAAGTCCCCCTGCGGGATTTTGATTTTAAATCTAACGATTTGTAAGAGAGGGATTTTTTATTAAGTTTCAGATAATAGAGTTATTATTTTATAAAGGCGATATTATATTTTATGCGATGATCATAAGAATATAAAAAAAAAAAAAAAAAAAAAAAAAAAAAAAAAAAAAAAAGTGCTGGCTATGAAAAAAAAAAAAAAAAAACAAAAAAATAGCGTTTCAGAAAAAAAAAAAAAAAGAAGAAAAAAGTTTGCGAGCAAAAATTGTCCCAACCCCACAAAACACAAAAACAAAAAAGTATAGATAAATAAGAAAAAATAAATAAAAATGAAAAATAGGGTGAAGAAAACAAAAAAAAAGTGCGGATCAAAAAAGCACAATAGACTGATCAGAAGACTATAAAAAAAAAATAAAACAAAAAAAGAAGGAAAAAAATAAAAAGACAACGAATTCTGACGCTTGACCTGTACGGGTTGTCTTGCGACAAGGTCTAGATGTGCGGGATTACTGACCATCGTAGACTGAGGGACAAAGTTTGATTTTGTTGATATCTGTCTTTTTTTGCAGGGAATCACTTTCGTTGCGAAAAACATATAAAAATCAAAGTGCGATCTTATTTAAGATTAGCGGCCACAGTATGTAAAAAAAGAAAACACTCTGCAGATACCTCTGAAAAAAAAAAACAAAAAAAACCAAAGCCTAAACAAACATGAGTGTTATAAAAGTTGTAATAATCACGGAGTAAGTATATATTTTTATGTCAGAAAAAAAAAGAAAAAAAAAACTAAAAAAAAAAAAGTGCGGTAGTCGTAAAAATACGTTAGGATGAAAAAAAAAGTGGTAGGAAAAAAACAAAAACAGGTGCGACGATGAAATATCAGTCAAAAGAAAAAAAATTCACAAACAAAAAGAAAAACTAAAACAAAAAAAAAACTGTTAGGTATCACAAAAAAATAGAGTTCAGAATAGAAGATTTTTGTTTGGCATGAGTGGAGAGATGATTGGTATGAATCGACTGAATAATGGTTCACAGCAGTTAAGTTAAAATTTAATTAATATGGTAATTTTATTATCTTTTATGGATGACTGCTGTGGATGCGTATTTGTTGAATAAATGAAAAAAAGAAAAAAAAGTGAAAAAAAAAAAAAAAAAAAAAAAAAACAAAAAAAAAACCCTAAATAAAGAAAAAAAAACAAAAAAACAAAAACAAAACAAACAAAAAAAAAAAAAAAAAAAAAAAAAAAAAAGTGCGAAAGTCTGGGATACACACCTACCCTAAACACCAAAATAAAAGTAGGAAAACGACTGTTATATAATAGCTAAGCACAACAAAAAAAAAAAACATAAAAAAAAAAAAAAAAAAAAGAAAAGATTGTGCCATGGTGCCGAATAATCTCTGCGATTAAATAATTTTGCGTGTGATGCGCCGGTGAAAGGGTGCGAAAAGGAAATGTCTGGGCAGCGTTTCCAAAAAAATAGCAAAAAAAAATAAAAGAAAAAGAGAAAAAGAATAAAAATGATAAAAAAAGAGAGAAAGCTGATTAATAAAAAAACAAAAAACAACAAAATATAAAAAAAAAATAAAATATAAAAATAAATATAAAAAAAAAAAAAGTAAAAAAACATAGATAAAAAACAAAATAAAAAAAAAACAAAAAAAAAAAAAAAAAAAAAAAAAAAAAACAAAAAAAAAAAGAAAAAACTTAAAAAAAAAAAAAAAAAGAAAAAATAAAAAAAATAAAAAAGAATAGTAAACACAAAAAAAAAAAAAAAAAAAAACAAAAACAATGAACTTTAAAAAAAAACAGAAACGAACGAAAAAATAGAAAAGAAAGTTGGAGATAATTTAAATAAATGATTTGGGAGATATATATTAATAGTAATTAAGATGTTTGTTTTGTTTTTTTTTGTGTTTTGGTTTATACGGAGAATGGGAAATATATTTGAAAAATAGTGAAAAAGAAAAAAAAAAGAAAAAAAAAAAAAAAAAAAAAAAAGAAAAAAAATAAATATAAAAAAAAAAAAAAAAAAACATAAAAAAAAAAAAAAAAAAAAATATTTGGAAAAGTGGGAGAATAAATAAAAAGTATTTTAAAAAAAAATAAAATAAAATGGTGGTAGGAAAAAAAAAAAGAATAAATAAAAAAACAAAAAAGGTTATAAAAAATAAAAAAATGAAAAAAAGGGATGAAAAAAAAAAAAAAAAAAAAAAAAAATGAAAAAAAAAAAAAAGAGAAAAGAAAAATATGCTATTAGGCAGATTTTAAATTGAAAATAAAAAAAAAAATAAAAAAAAAACAAAAAAAAGGTAAGAATAAGTTGGGTTTTTTTTTTTGTTTTTGGGGTTATAAAAATAAAAAAAAACAAAAAAAAAAAAGAGAAAAAAGATTTGTTTTAAAAAAATAAAAAAAAAACGGTAAAAAAAATAAAAAAAAAGTTAAAGAAGAGAAAGTTGGATTGTGAATTTTTTTAAGAAAATTAGATAAAAAAAAAAATGTAAAAAAGAAAAATTAAATAAAATAAAAAAAGAAATTAACGATAAATGAAAAAAAAAATAAATAAAAGAAAAAGAAAAAAAAAAAGAAAAAAAAAAAAAAAAATAAAAAAAAAATAAGAAAAAAAAAAAAAAAGAAAAAAAAGTGTGAAAAATTAGAAAAAAATAATAAAAAAAAAAAAGGAAAATATATAAAAAAAAAAAAAAAAAAAATAAAAAAAAAGAAAAACTAAAATGGTATGTGGAAAAAAAAATAAAAAAAAAAAAAAGAAAAAAAAAAGACAAAAACATGAAGTGTGCCCCAATATGCAACAAGTAATTAAGCTATAAGTGTCGATAAATAATAAAAACAAAAAAAAAAAAAACAAAAGTCAAGTGCAAACAACAAAAAAAGTTAATTCAGAATATGAGATAAAAAAAAAAAAAAAAAAGATAAAAAAATAAAAAGGTGAACAAACAACTAAAAAAAAAATGTAGCCGCATACCACCTATATTTTCCCAGATAATCTAAGCTATATAAGACTTAATCGGATTACGCAAAAGGCCCAAAAGAGGGATTCAGAGGAAAAAAAAAAAAAAAATAGACAGGTTAGCACAAAAAAGATGAACGCACGGCATGATAGATGAAAAAGTGAGAAGGTTAGAATGAAGAAAGAGGGGGCGATGTAATAAAAAAGAAATAAACAGGAGTCAATAATATTAAAAGTAACAGAAAAAAAAGAAAAAAGAGTGAATAAAGAAGTAAAATACGAAAAAAAGGAAAAGTGACGAATCCTGGTGACAGGAAAGTGAGTTAAAAAAAAGACACAAAAAATGCTAAAAACAAGTGTGAAATGTAGGATATGATACTAGGTTCAAGAAAACAAGAAAAGACAACACAAAAAGTCTACAAACAAAAACTTAAGGACGAAAAAAAAGAAAAAAGAAAAAAAAAAAGTGCGGGCGTCTTTGGAGCATGATTTCCCTTTATTACATTTTATATGAGTGCTCTAAATATTATTATATATTGACATGGTAGCTGCTATATCCAAGAAAAAAAAATCAACTATCAAAAAAAAAAAAAAACAGAAAATGAAAAGAAAAAAAAAAAAAAAAATAGTAGCCCCGTATGAGTATAGAAAATAAAAAAGACACAAACAAAAAAAATAATAACAACAAGAAAAAATAAATTATAATTGAAAAGAAAAATAAATTAAAAGGGAACTAAAAAAAATAATGAAAAAATTAAAAAAAGTGGAAGATTACTTTTGTGGTGTGTGTGGGTTGTAAAAAGAAAAGTTAATTGAAAAACATCAAATAACATGAAATAAAAAAAAAAAAAAAAAAAAAGAAATGTAAGAAATGTGGACAATTAGAAATAATAAAGAGAAAAAAAAAAGAAAAAAAAAGAAATCGCCAAAAAATAAGAAAAAAAAACATAGAAATAAAAAAAAAAAAAACAAAAAGAAAAGGAAAAAGATAAAAAAAAAAATAGAAAAAAAAAAAAAAAAAAAAAGAAAGAAAAAAGAAAAAAAAAAATAAGAAGTAATAGAAAATAATAAAAAAAAAAGAATAAAAAAAGAAACAGACATTAAGGAAAAAAAAATAGAAAAAAAAAAAAAAAAAAAAAAAACACGAAACAAACAAAGAAGAAAACAGCGTAATACTCGAAATAATAGGAGTTTGCTTTACTCTTCAGTATGGATTAGAGCATCGGAACTGAAAAAAACAATATGATGCGGATTTCGTAGAAGAAAAAAAATCTGGAAAAAAAAAGAAACCACAATAAAAAAAAAAAAAATTATAAAAAAAAAAAAAAAAAAAAAATAAAAAAAGGAGAAAGGAAAAAAAAAAATAAAAAAAAGAGCAACACTAAAAAAACAAACTAGAGACCAGAAAA
>JARSSU010024773.1:0-10556 GCA_029619165.1 Eurosta solidaginis
GCCCATCGCACAGGGACTGGGTATCGAGCACACATGCACAACGCGGGATATCCACAAACGCATCGGGGCATTGGCTGCTAAGGCACCAAACGACTTAGAAATAGTATATAATAAATTCCTATCAGTGGAGGCGAGATACAAGGACACGGAAAAAGCAGATGAGGGAGGAGGTGAGCCGAAGACACCAATCCCTCCGGCCGCAGACGGAACCACGACCGGGGATCAACCATAGCAGGACCCACTGGAATTTCCTCCACGGAATACGCAACCCGTCGCACCCATCATCGACAAAGTGCAGAAGTGGTCAGTAAAGCACGACGGTGGACGGGACCCGTTAACATTCATCGAACGGCTAGAGGAGTTAGCCAAAGTGTACGCCCTAAACGTGGATCTCCTACCAAAAACCATGCCCGAGCTACTATGAGGCATTGCGCTACAATGGTATCGCACAACAATGTGCACTGGGGACGGTGGACAAGCTTCAAACAGAATTTTTTATGTTTCTTCCTACCAGTCAGAAATAGCCACCCCGATTACCTACTTTATATCCGTCGGAGGGATTTCACCAATCTCGTAGAACTCTTAACCCTTGCCGAGGAATAAGAGAGCATACACGAGGGCTATCGAAGACCATCAGACGGACATCGCCGCGAAGTTACGCCACAAGTCATAGATGAGAGGACTTTGGTTCCACCACAGCAACTCACACCCCCACCACCGCCACAACCACCGAACATACCATACCACTCGCCTCCAGGCAATCAGAGAGTCGACCCCAACAACGTATGTAGGAGGTGCGGTGAACAAGGACACTACGCCAATAGATACCGAAACCCACAAAAAAATGTTTGCTGGGAGTGTGGCCGCAGTGATATACACACAATCGAATGCTGCCGTCGACGTCGGGGAAACGACAGAGGGCTTCACGAAGAACAAGGCGCGGTGAGCCCAAGGAACCCCAGCGCCGAATGGGCAGTAACAATGTACCAAGAGTATGGCCGCCTTTATGCCGTAGCCAGGCTCGGCGCGGAATCAGCCGAGGCGGTCATCGATACAGAGGCATCGAGAAGTTTCGTTTCGAGCAGCCTTGCAGAACGTGTGGTAAACTCTGGGAGCGAAGAAACGGTGAGAGTGTCCATCAAAAAACGATGGCAAACCCGACTAGCACCACAATCTTCGGCGCCATAAGGACTGAGGTACACCTCGGAGAAGCGTCACACCACACAGTTTTACTCGTCATGCTCGGAGCAATCGACGATATCATACTGGGCCTAGATACGCTAGGGAGCATGGGAGCAGGCATGCTTAACCAACGAAACGATATCATTTCGTTACGATAATCAACGTTAATAAACGAAACAAAGCCGTTAACGTTAATTTCACGTTCTTAGCGTTAATAAACGAAACGAAATGACTTTGTTTCGTTATTAGCGTTGATTATCGTAACGAAATGATATCGTTTCGTTGGTTAAGCATGCCTGCATGGGAGCCACCATATCCTACGGAGGAGGTCACCTCGCGCTATCCAAGCCAGTCACATAGCATACATTGCCACCAGCCGAGCCAACACAGATCACGGGGGAGGTAACGCCACCAGGCGAGGACAACACTAACATAGATGAGAGGATGAATAGGATCAACGGTGCCTACGATGAGGACAAGGCGGAACGAGTATGCGGTTTTCTGGCAAAAGAACTCCAAAAATTCGACAGCATGAGTGGGGTGACGACACTAGCCGAGCACAAGATTATCCTGACGAACGACCGCCCTATCAAGCACGTTACTTCCCACGCAACCCAGCTATGCAGACCATCATCAACAACGAAATTAACGAATTACTACATAGAGGATGCATCGAGCCATCCTGTAGCCCACACGGTGCGGGAAGTGGAGGTTATGCATGGATTATCGGCAGCTCAACGCCCGATCCGTACCCGACGCGTACCCCTTACCCAGAATACAACATATACTGGATAAGCTGCTATGACGAGCGAAGTTCATCAGCAGCTTGGATTTGAAAAATGGCTACTGGCAAATACCACTGGAGCTCCAGAGCCATCCCTACACAGCTTTCACAGTACCGGGACGCGGGTTATTCCAGTGGCGCGTTATACCGTTCGGCCTACACTCCACACCTATAACATTTCAAAGAGCGCTAGATCAGGTTATTGCACCGGAGATGGAATCCTGCGCTTTCGCATACCTCGATGACATAATCATCATAGGATCCACCTTAGAGAAGCACATTCGCAACTTGAAATAAGTAATGCTACGCTTATTGACGCACCAAGCTCAGAATAAATCCGGAGAAATGCGAACTTTTCAAGAAGGAAATCCGATACCCAGGACACGTAGTATGCCAAAGGGGAATTCACAGCGACCCCGAGAAAGTTGCAGCCATCAAAGACCTGACACCAGCAACGAACGTGAGGGAGGTGGGTCAATATCATAGTACCGACGGTTCGTGCCCGACTTCGCCACGATCAGCCAAAACCCAGCTGAAAAAGGACAAACACTGGAAGTGGTGGACCGAACAACAGGAAGCCTTCGAGGTCTTAAAGCAAAAACTGAAGGAAGCACCGATACTTGCCTGACCGGACTTCACCAAGACCTTCACCTTACAAACGGACGCAATCAATTTGGGGCTGGGCGCCGAATTCACACAGGACTTGGCAGGCGGAGAACGCGTAATCGCCTACGCCAGCAGGAAACTCAACAAGGCAGGAACCAACTACTCGCCCACCGAGAAGGAATGCCTCGCGATCGTCTGTGGACTACGCAAGATGAGGCCATATTTGGAAGAGTACCAATTCAAGGTAATCACGGACCATATGTCCCTAAAGTGGCTTAACTCCATCCAAAGTCCCTCCTACCGTACAGCACGATGGGCCTTGGAACTTCAGCAGCACCTTCGACATCTAGTACAGGAAAGGAAAGCTGAACCTGGTAGCGGACGCACTATCACGACGTCCACTGGGAGACCTCTTACGACTGGCCAACGACAACAGACGACCATGCATGTGGTATAATGTATAATGTATAATGTATTTATTTATTACGCCTTCCTAAGCCTAACTTAAATCTATTTTACATGTTATAATTGTCTTCTGGACTATGCAATCTAGAATAGTTACATCTATGTCCTACCTTGAGTACTATGGATGGGAGACTTCAGATCATGCGAGAACAAAGCGTTGTGATTATGTAGTATGTAGGCATTTTACGCATGTTAGTAAAGCGCGAAGCAACATCTGCACGGCGATGCACTGAGTTAATCGGAGTGATCGTTTCAGTATGTGCTTCGGCAACCTTTTTGTATGCGCACAAGAGCTGGAAGTCTTGGCGCTACACAGCAGTATAGTTTCGCTGCACTTCTATCGATGCTATGAAGTCCGCCTGTCCAGCACTAATTGTAGTGTTCTGCAATAATTGTACAATTTTTGTTTAAATTTATTGGAATGACATGATTTAATATCAATCGGTAGTCTTATATGATTTAAGACCTTTATAATACAGATTACATTTGTCTGCTTCAGTTTTATAAGCCGGCAGATAAAATCATTTTATTACGAGTATTTAAGAGTGCACATCTTTTACATATTTATATAGTCCTCAAATACGCAGGCAAAGTTCCTTCTATTAGTTTTTAATAAATTTTATGGTATATAAAAAAGTTGCTGTCTAATGCTAAGCATTAAGAGAGCATAGCATGTCTCTGATAGGTGTGTCATACCGTTTTTTGAGAATGAATCTCATAGCGCGGTTCTGTTGCTTTTGTAGCTTGTATATCTGACTATCTCGCAAGATGAAAAATATAGTTGGGCAATAAATAAAATTAGGTTCGATTATAGAGTCTGTAGACGATGATTTTATACCTTTCTATTTAAATATTTGCAGGTTCGTTGTGTAAAATATAACTTTTTCGCTATTTTTCCACCGTATAATCCACGTGCTCGTTGAAATTCAGCTTATCATCTATTTTTATTCCCAGTATTTTATAATGCTGACTTTTCAATTAGTCGTTATTTATCTAAGTTTTTGTAGCTCATGTTTTGAAAATTGCGTCTAGATATAACCATAAATTTCGTTTTATTGACATTCACTTTAGTCTGTTTACGCAAAACCAACCATATACGCTGTTAAGATCTCTGTAGCTTAGCATATATTTCAGTAATATTGTTCCCACTTATCATCAGCAATGTATCATCAGCAAACAATTTATTTCACAGTGCTTAATGGAGCTAGTTATATCATTAATATATATATTGAACATTATGGGTGCCAGCACAGACCCTTGAGGTAGACCAACAGGTACCTCCCTTTTATCCGATACGGGACGTTCCAATCACTGTTCTTTGGTATCTGTTAATTAGGAAGTCTTGAAACCATTTTAGTTCTATACCAGAAACGCAATGCAAGAAAGCTTTTCAGCATTAATTTTGGTTCTGATCGTCTCGAATGCAGTTTAAATCCAAAAACCACAGCTTAATATGGTTTTTTCTGATTAAGTCTCTTTTCCAGTTAGCTCTAAAACCAAATTGTGGTGGCACAAGCGAGTGAACGAAGTGCGCACTAACCCAGAGAAATATGCTGACTACATAATACGAGATGGAAAACTGTAACGCCATATTCTCTGCCAGTCACACGATGAAGAAGCGGTCCCTTGGAAATTTTGTGTGCCCACATAACTGCGACAACGAGTATTAGAAGAAAACAACGATATCCCAAGCGTTGGACACATGGGCATCCTCCGGACGGTAGCGCGGATTGCCAACCGGTACTACTGGCCCGGCATGTTTCGGCACATCAGTCGATACGTACGAGAGTGCGATTCTTACCAGAAATACAAGGAAGCACAGCAAAAGCCGGCTGGAAAGATGCTCACACAGGTGGTCCAAGAACCATTCGCCACGGTATGCGTCGATTTCGGCGGCTCACTCCCACGATCCACACACGGGAACACGATGCTATTAGTATTTTTCGACCGCTTTAGCAAATGGGTGGAACTGATCCCCATGAGGCATGCTACAGCAGAGGGCCTTCGCGGCGTATTCAGAGAACGCATCTTCGCAAGATTTGGTGCTCCTAAGATACTCATATCGGACAACGGCCTCCAGTTCACCAGCACATATGTGGCAGCGTTACCTCAAGGAAATAGGGATACGACAACAATTCACGGCGCCCCCGTAGTCGGCGAACTAGTGCTCGCAAAGGAACACCATCTCTCCAAGGCCGCGGAAAATTTCGCAGCAAAGTTGGCCCCCAAATCTGACGGACTCTACTAAATCCTAGGGTATGTATCACCAGTGATACTTAAAGTACGAAAAACCAACGGCGGGAAGAAGAAAATGGTCAACATTGCGGAACTAAAGGCATATCATGCAGCAAAGACCGCCGCAAGAAATTAAAATAAATTCCAAGACAAAAAAAAATTATTCATATCAAGGATGGGAGGATAAGCAAGCACCGATCATTTTATCGCAAACCACAGAGGTGACAACAACGTTTTCTTTTGCTACGAATTTTCTTTTATAAATCAACAATTTACCATGGAGAGCGATAAGGCTAAACTGAACAACAGTGTCAAGCGTATGGGCCAGCGCTACGTGGAGGAGGACGCAAAGCGTCCTAGGGTCGTACTGCTGGAAGGAGCTGCTAGGCCGACGTCAACAACATGCACGCAGCTACACGCGCAGCCACGTACGCTGACGTCGCACGCACTAGCGCACCAGCAAACACTGCAGGCGCGGACGCCACCACCGCGCACACTAAACCAGCCGCAACCGCAACTTATGCCAACACTCAATCCACACAGGCCCTACCACCGGAAACAGAAACGAAGCCACAACCGAAAACAGAGGTCCAAGAAGCATATGGACCGATGCTGGACCTATTCCCAGAGATAGCAAGGGAAGTACGAAACATATTCCGACGCCTCGCCGAAGGCAAAGCCCGCACCCGAGTACGGTTCCACACAGCGAAGTACAAGGTCACCATAGTAAAAAGCAAGGCACACATACAAATACTGGGTACCGAGGTCTGACTCTCTGAAGTCCCACACAATATGGATCACAACCTTTAACACAACAGGCGGTCACAAAGAGCCCTAGCAACACGACCAACCAACAAGTCTCAGCAACACAACGAGCGGTCGCAACATTTAACAGCAACACGGTGACCATGGCAACACAGCCATCTGAGCTAGCAACACGAAACACAACAGCCATAAAAGGAGCGCCACAGCAGCATAGCAGTAAAGAGAGGCGCCCACATAAGGCGTGACAGACCATCGCCTCAGCAATACAGGTAGACACCGAGATAAGGCGTGGCAGAGCACCGCCTCCGCAATACAGGCAGACGCCGACGAAGGCGCGACGGAGTACCGCAACAGAAAGAGACGCCGACGCAAGGCGCGACAGAGCACCGCAGTAGAGAGAGGCGCCGACATAAGGCGTGACAGAGCATCACTTCATCAACACAGGTAGACGCCGACATAAGGCGTGGCAGAGCATTGCCCCCGCAATACAGGCAGGTGCCGACGCAAGGCGCGACGGAGCACAGCAACAGAGAGAGGCGCTACAGGGCACAGACACCACATACTAACGGGATGCGTCTAACTGAATACGGCCGGACCGTCAAGGTCCGCCACTACAGCCGAGGATACCGCAAGATAACTTAAGTGAATTTGCAAGTGAAGAATACAAACACATTTTTATATGATAGTATTTCAGCATTCAATCAGTAAAGTGTGGAATTACAGTGAAACGATTTCCAAGGTGCCCCTAATACAAATTTATTGTAAACGAACCCAGGACACGGCGAGTATACCCCAGCAATTATTAAAGAAGCAACCGGACTACGGAAAAGCTTCGTTACAACTCGTAATCGGCCAACGTCTACCTTTTTTCGCTATATGGCTAGGGTCTTGAGATCAAAACGTGGACCGGGTAATCCTGGCATGTGTTTGTACAATATGAGTATCAAATGGAAGCTGTTTATGAGTTCTTTGATATGGGGTATTTTTCGTACTCCTGGGCGACTAGGGTCTGGAGATATAGGTAAAAACGTGGGCCCGTGTACCCCTAGACAGTGTTTATACATATGGATATCAAATGAAAGCTGTTGATGAGTGCTTTAGTAAAGGGTAGTTTTCATACCTATTGCTGACTAGGGTCTCGAGATATAGGCCAAAACGTGGATCAGGGTAACACTAGGATGTGTTTTTACATTATGTGTATTCAATTGAAGCTGTTGATGTGTGCTTTAGTACAGAGTTTATACCGCTGGATGAGTAGGGTATCGAGATATAGACCAAAACGTGGACCCGGGTAACCCTTGGATGTGTTTGTAAAATATGGGTATCAAATGGAAGCTGATATTAACTTAAGGGCCGTTTTCTCATCTAGCCTTTAATTTTAGCACTCACTATATTCTGTCTATAAGTGAATTGTCGTTTGCTCAAGTTCTTTTTAAATTACCGGGCGGAAAATTTACCGGCAGCTCATCTGCCCTTTAAAATTTAACGTTAGGTTTAAACGTAAATAAAACAAGTAAGAATGGGGCTGAACAATAATCTTATCCCGTTCGTAATCTCCGAATAATCGGATGTATAAGATAAGAAATATATAGTGAACAGATCTACATACCTAAACGATTTTTAAGATAAATATAAAATAAAAAATAGGTAGGTACTTTGTGTGGATGCAAAGTTTCAGGTTTTTTGTGGTCTGTGTGTAAAAACTATGACTACGAATCACGTATTTCAACAATATATGACGTAAACGTAACTATTTGATGAAATTTGATTAATTTTGAAGCTTCCAGCCGTAAAAAAGGGGCAAAAATGACAGAATATATGAAGTATATAATATATAAACCACCGATCTCTATGATTTTTTCAGACAACAATATATGCTATATACGTAAGCATTCAAAATTGGTCGAATACCCCATATATACTATATATACCATCATATATATATTATATATATCACCGATCTCTATGATTTTTTGGCACAACAATATATACTATATACGTAAGCAATCGATGAAATTTGAAGCTTATAGCTGTTAGAATGGGGTAGAAATTGCGAAAAGTTTCTTATCTGAAAAATCGGTTGTATGAGATATATACTATATATACAACTGATCGCTATGGTTTTTTCAGACAACAATATATGCTATATACGTAGCATTTGGTGAAATTTGAAGCTTCTAGCTGTTAAAATGGGGCTAAAATTGCGAAAATATATATATATACTATATATATACTATATATATACATATACTATATATATACTATATATACCACCAATCTTTATGATTTTTTCAGACAACAATATATGCTATATGCGTAAGCATTTGTTGAAATTTGAAGCCTCTAGCTCTTAAAATAGGGCAGTAATTACGAAAAGTTTCTTATCTGAACAATCGGTTGTGGGGGATATATACTATATATACGACCGATCTCATCAATTTTTTCAGGCAACAATATGTGCAATATACGGAATTTACGGTGAAGTTTGAAGCTTCAATCTGTTAAATTGAGTAAGATATGACAAAAATCCTCTTTTTCTGAAAAATCGGTTGTATGGAGGATATATGCTATAGTGGTCCAACCCGGAAGGTTCCGACAAATGTCTAATCGGACACCCAAATACACCCGTTCATAAAATTTTATCAAGATATCTCAAAAATTGAGGGACTAGTTTGCATACAAACAGACAGACGGACATGGCTAAATCAACTCAGCTCTTCATCCTGATTATTTCGGTATACTTAATGGTGGGTCTATCTATTTTCCTTTAAGGACTTACAATTTTAGGTTTCGTGACGAAATTAATATACCATTTCATTTTCATGAAAGGTATAACAAGTAGGGAAGGCCAAGTTCGGGTGTAACCGAACATTACATACTCAGCTGAGAGCTATGGATAAAAAATAAAGGAAAATCACCATGTAGGAAAAATGAATGTTTGTTTCCAAAATGCAATAAAAAGTATTCAAGCTACAATGTCTATGCAGTCCACTTTTCAAAAAAGCATTGTGCTAAAGATGCCGTGATTGAAGGTATCACCACAAATTCAATTGTTCGATGGCTTCTTGCGACTTTTTCGCTACAAGCATATATGAAGTATATTCACATATTTTAAAACATTTTGCTTATAGCAGAAACGTCAACTGACCAGTAATTTTTTGCTTGAAACCATTTAGTAATGCGTCCTCATTTCTATCACATTTTTTCCGGAAACATAACCAAAAGAGTGACTATTCGGCGGAAAAAGATGTGGGCGAAAATAATGAGGAACTATCGTTAAATACGATTAGGTTCCAGGATTTGCCAAATAGTCCTAGTTCTACCCGCGTTAATAGCTTTAAAAACCTGTTAACACGGTTACTCAATTTATTTTCACGGCTATTGCTAATATTTCAAGGAGAACGACGAGCTTCTTTTTAAATTTACATATAAGGTACATACATACATAAGTATATACATATTTTTTTAATATTTATACACACTTTCACGTTTTCAACTCTTTAGTAACTTTCTAATTATTTTATACATTATTTCAGTTTGGGACGACAATAGAAAAAGTTGAAAAAGGAATAAAAGAGCCAAAGAACGTATTTTTACCCTTTCCAGGGCACTACCAGAAATCCTCAAAAATTTATTAAAAATTGTATAATGTTTCGTTCATTTAAGTTATTTATTTAAGAAAATATAAAATAACAATTTTATAATTTTGTATTAATAATCTTATTAATTTAATTTTAATTTTTGTCTAATTTTTTATTCATTTCATTATTTTCTAGATACATATCCAGAAGACGTACCTCAAAATATATCATATATTTTTTTGAAAGGAAGGTCACCTTTAAAAAAACGGAGATTTACTTGACTTGGTTTTGCAGCTACTTTGCTATTATTATATATTCAATTTAGAATATCCCAAAAATATTTCGCAAACGTGTGAATTTTTGATGCATTATTTTTTTAAATTTTATCCGTCCCAAATACGTGGAAAAATAAAACACATTAATAATATAGCAAAAAAAAGGAAAAGTGTATGGAATGCTTCGTACACTATGGTTAACACAGTATTTCACGCCTTTGCACATAAGACTACTTCTGGCTAAAGCGTACTTAATACCTACGCTACTCCATGGTTGTGTGATTTACTCAAACTGTGACTATCTGTGCAAGAACAAACTAAATGTTGTTTACAACAACATTGCTAGATATGTTTATGGCTTGAAAAGACTTGACCACGTATCACAACATGCTGAAAGGTTGCTAAACATTTCTTTCGAAAATCTTTTAAAAGTCAAAACACTGTCCTTCCTCCATAAATTGATACACACGAAGGAACCTGACTATATCGTAAGCTGATTTTTCTGCAATCATCAAGATCGGTGCTTCTTCTTAAGCACATTAGATACCGCACGCTAACCTCTGAGCACCAATTCTTTGTTAGTGCAATACGTCTTTGGAACTCCCTACCTACAAGTCTTCGACTCTTAAGTAATGCTCTGCACTTCAAAAAAGAGCTAACATC
>JARSSU010024774.1:0-44951 GCA_029619165.1 Eurosta solidaginis
CAAAATAAATTCTAGAGTCGCCCTGGTCCACCTTTATGCGATATCTCGAAAGGCTCCACCTATAAACTTAGGGCCCACGCCCTTTTAAAATACTCATTAATACATTTCATTTGATACCATATCGTACAAACAAATTCTACAGTCACCCCTGTCCATCTCTATGGCGACTTCTCGAAAAGGCGTCCATCTATAGAACTTAGGCCACGCCTTTTAAATACTCATTAAACCTTTCATTGGTATACCTATTGTACAAACGCATTCTAGAGTCACTCCTGGTCCCGTTTATGGCGATATCCCGAAAGGCGTCACCCATAGAACTAAGGCTCACTCCTTTTTAAAACACTTATTAACACCTTTCGTTTGATACCCATATCGTACAACAGATTCTACGAGTCACCCCTGGTCCACGTTTATGGCGATATCTCGAAAGGCGTCCACATATAGAACTAAGCCACTCCTTTTAAATACTCATTAACACCTTTCATTTGATACCCATATCGTACAAACAAATTCTAGAGTCACCCCTGGTCCACCTTTATGGCGATATCTCGAAAAGGCGTCCACATATAGAACTAAGGCCCACTCTTTTTAAATACTCATTAACACCTTTCATTTGATAGACCCATATCGTACAAACAATTCTAGAGTCACCCCTGGTCCACCTTTATGGCGATATCTCGAAAAGGCGTCCACATATAGAATAGCCCACTCCTTTTAAAATACTCATTACACCTTTCATTTGATACCCATATCGTACAAACACATTCTAGAGTCACCCCTGGTCCACGTTTATGGCGATATCTCGAAAAGGCGTCCACATATAGAACTAAGCCCGCCTTTTAAAATACTCATTAGCACCTTTCATTGGATACCATATGTACAAACGCATTCTAGAGTCACCCCTGGTCCACGTTTATGGCGATATCCCGAAAAGGCGTCCATCCATAGAACTAAGGCCCACTCCCTTTTAACACACTTATTAACACCTTTTGTTGATACCCATATCGTACAAACACATTCTAGAGTCACCTCTGTCCACGTTTATGGCGATATCTCGAAAAGGCGTCCACATATAGAACTAAGGCCCACTCCTTTTTAAAATACTCATTAACACATTTCATTTGATACCCATATCGTACAAACAATTCTAGAGTCAGGCCTGGTCCACCTTTATGGCGATATCCTAAATGGCGTCATCTATAGAACTATGGCCCACTTCCTCTTAAAATACTCTTTAATACCTTCCATTTATACACATGTCATACAAACACATTCCAGGTTTACCCTAGGTTCTTTTACAACATGTGATTTTCCCTTACTTTGTCTCCACAGCTCTCAACTGAGTATGTATGTTCGGTTACACCCGAACTTAGCCTTCCTTACTTGTTTTTCTTGTAATCTGTATGAAAATGTTTCACATTTTCTAGATTAAAACGAGATAATAATAATAAATAAATAAATTCGGTACATATGTTTGTAGATATTAAATTAACGTCAAAAATTAAGAAGCTACAACTTTACAAGCGTCAATTTAAACTATAATGAGTGCTAAAATGTCAGCAAGATTTGGGATAATTCCAAAAAAGTGAAAATAAGAACAGTGCCATTTGTTGTATTGTGAAAAAACGGTACAAACACACTATCGACATCAAGTCTACGAGCCACTATCGGTTTTTCCATCTTCAATAGAATGGTATATACGCAGATTTTCTATCTGAATCTGCCACAGAATATAAGCCGAGTAGCATTTTATCACAAAGTACTTTTGATCACAATTCGGCATGTTCAGAACCCCCAATGAGAAGTTCGAACATCACGCGTAGCTCAACTGTTCGCAATAAGTATATGTGCAAAGAATGTCAAGAGATAATAACACAATGCACTTGGCTAATATGATTCCACTATTTCTTGTGGAATGTGATGGATTCAAGAAGTTTGTTAATGTCCTCCAACCAGAGTATGTAATTCCTTGTCGCAAAACAATTTCCGGTAGAATTCAGCATGCATAACCGTAAAATAGAGAATGTTAAGAAAATCTCCGTCAGCATCTGATATACGCTTTGACCACTGAGTGCTGGCTCAAGTGCCACCCGATCCTATATGGGACTTAGAGCGCATTATTTAGATTCTAATGTACTCCTCGCTCTTTTAATTTGCTCACCGAAGAAATGACTGAAAGCCACACAGCTGAGATTCAGAGACTCCTTTCGAGATGGCATGGAAGAATGTGATATCAAAGAAAAGCCACAACTATTGTACACGACAACGCGAAAAATATAACAATGCTGATCGGGGTTTGAGCCCTGTCATAACCAGTCATCCATGCAGTGCACATATACTTCAATTGAGTGTTATTTAGGAATGAAACTACCGGAATGTTGTGGAGCATCAAGGTTTCGAAACTGGTGATGAGTTCATCATTCGAGTAAACGCACAAAATCATGTGGAAAAATGTGCAATAAAATGGGTACTGCTGATACGAATGCCAAGAAAAGCTCCGGAAAACAGTGATCTCACGGTCATGGATGTACTCCTAAATGATAATGACAGTGACACAAGGTAGAAGACGAGTTTCAGCGCTATTTATCGCCGGGACAAATAACCACAATCTCAGTGCCAGCAATTGTGGCAAGACCATGAAAAATATATCCCAATCTGTCGAAAATCGCCGAAAGATATCTTGCGGTACTGCCACTTCACAGCTTCTGAAAGGGCATTTTCAAGTACTGGAATGTTGTTCGTCCCACACGAATTGTATACTTGAAGGTATTCCATTTAAAATTGTAACTGATTGTAATTCTTTAGTATGACGTAAGGCTACGCTGTATGTACCCTCGGGAAATGAAGATAATGATTATAAGATTAATACATGAAAAAATTGGACATCATCGTAGAAAAATCCTTGACGAAGATATGTTTATATTATTGTTTCCAAAAATGAAGCAAAAAGTTGAAAAATTTGTACGAAACTGTCTTAAATGTATTATGTATGCAGAGGCAGTACGAGTATGAACGAAATTATAAACAAATCTAAAAGTCTGTGCCATTTGATGTATTCATGTTTACCACTTTGGTCTCTGCCTTCAATAAATCCAAGCGGAAACATCTTTTAGTTGTGATAGACGCCTCACAAATTTGTTAAACTTTATCCGACTAATTTAACAAGTACTCGAGAAGTTCATGCATCTACCATTTTCGTTCCTTACATTTTATAATATCAACAACACCGTTTTGATAAGTTTTATAAATAAATACATACATGGATTTGATCTCAATAACTCTATTTTATTTGTATGCTTAGCAGGTACATATCGATAGTTGGTTGCACACAGATCCCTAGTGACGAATTTCAAATTTTGTATACTATCAAAACTAGTATTAAACGTTTGAGCCACTTGAACCGAACAGTTCGGCGGTTCAGAGGTAGCCGCGAACCGTTCACGACCGTCCTGAGTAGTTCGAACCTCTGAACCGAACCGCTTCGATTTCGAGGCGGTTTGCAGCCCTGCGTTTAAGTCAATGTGAATCATACGAATGATGAATCATTGATTATTTTGCAGCTTCTGTTTAACGCTCGAATCTGTGAACTGTCGAATAAATAACTCAATATTCAGTAATCAAAATGTTTTTTATTTACACTACTTTGGTAGTAGTACTTTACATTCCAACTCTCGCGTAGTTCACTAATATTATGCTTAAGTTTTCAGAAGCTCTCGAAAATTATTTTTCAATTCCTGTGAAAAATAGAGGCTAAAATAATAGCATAGAGAAATGGAGAGAAAATATTCAGGAGTGAAATGACTAGGAAAAGGATAAATGAGACGGAGAAGGAGAGAAGGGAGGGGAAGACTGACATCACGAAGAGAGAAGGAAAGCGGAAGGGAAAGAAATTGGAGTGAGTAGAGATATAGTGTGACAAAAAATAAGTCGAATATTAGGAGGACAAGAGCGTAATCGGGAGGCGGAAATCAGTGGGATTATGGAAATGAAAGGAGATAGGAGAAGACGGCGAAAAGAAGATATAAGGAAAAGGGTAATAAAAAAATGACGAAGGATTGGAACGAGAAGCGTAAAATATGAGGAAAGGGTTATAAGAAAGGATGAAGACTGAACGAAATTTGTAAAATAGGGAGGTGAAAACGAAGGTTATTGAAAGAATAGGAAGGTAGCGAGTGGAAAAGGCAGCAGGAACCCGGGAGGAATGGGAGAGAAAGGCGAACAGCACGAGGATGAAATAGATGTAATTACATGAAAGGGGTGAATGTTTAGAATGAAGGTAAGAGTTGACGGTAAGGTTGAACTGGCTGGTACTGTGAGAGACATAGGTGAAAAAGAGAAAGGAGAGGGAGAGACTGAAAGGGATCGGAGCAGAGAAAGGAGAAGAAAATGACGCAGAATAGTGAGACTGAGAACAAGAGTAAAGCTGCAGAAAAGGAAAAGGGTAGAAAGCCACAGAGAAAATTACAATACAAAGCGGGATATACTCAGAACCGATCAAGGCTGAGCTTTTCTGTCAATTTACGTCATGATACTTTTGAATTTTTTCTACAAATTCGCGGGACGGGCTTTCATATTTTATACTGACAACGAAAGGCATCTGCGAGCAGATAATTTTCGCTGATAAGCTCTTCATGGCAAAAACACACTCCAAGTGTTTGGAAACCTGACGAGGGGCGACGCTCTAAATAAATTTTTTTTTCGAGCGGCCGCAATGGTGCGCAGGTAACGCGCTTCCTTGCATACCGAAGGATCCAACCTCAAGGCTCGTGAAAAGTAATTTGAAAATCTTTAGAAAAAGGCTTAGAATAAAACGGCGGCTTATTTAATATAACGATACCTCAGGACCAAAATAAGAGAATATATACGTATGTCGACATGCAGGGTACATGACCCTTTCCCTATAACATTTAAGCAGATTCATGATGATACGAGTATCACACATAAGACAAGAACCTGAAAAGCTGGTTGGCTATGCGAGAAGTTCATTAGAGATATTCACTCAAGGCTTTTGTTCTAGAGAAACTTAAAAGAATATAATAGCTTTGTTATACTTTTAATTTCCGTTCAACCTATGATGTCTGAAATGTCTGACACAAAATCATATATATGTCGCTGAGAGTATTCTAAAGCTTGAACTACCAATCTCAGTTACCTCCAACTAAAACTAGCTCATACAAAACTTTGATCTTCTCGAACAATTTAGAATATTCAGTCAGCCTATTGCTTTTGACATACCCTGTATGATCATACATATGTGCAACACTACTTCACTTATATTAACATCGAGTTTGGTGTTTATCTTCTTGTTCCTTTTGTTGTTTTTATTACCGTAGTGGCAATTTAACGCCAATTCTGATATCGTTTGACTTGTACAGTAAAACCTTTTTAAATTGGTCACACGTATACAAACTGACGCACTTGCCGGTACCGGATTCAAACAAATCCCTTAGGTATATACTTATGATGTATATTGGAACACTTTCTCGTCTCCAAAGCAAATATGATATGAGATGATGAAAAATCGTTCCAATATACATCAATAATCCACCCTGTGGGGAAATAACAAATCAAAATTAGCCTCTACATATCTTGATAAGCTTACTTAAATTTTCGCTTCAACTTTGAAATATTTTTGGCAAGACTTGTCTACTTGAGCCTGAATGTCATTGAGAGCGAAAGTTCCTTCAAAATTTATAAAGAGGTTTATAGTTTAACCTAACATTGGCTACTTTATCCGATTAGCCACTTAATCGCGGAGCTACATAAGCGGGGTTTACTGAACAGTTAACATATGCATGCACAAAAAAACATATCAATTTAAACCAACAAATGTATGCCATCAGCTGTCGTTCATTTAATAAGACAAACTGTTTATCTGTCTATTGAGCTGATTGACTGACTGACTGAGTAACGGATGTTGCACTCTAAGTTCATTATCACCAATGGCAACGCCCAGTGGACTACTAATAAAGCAAGAAATAGTACCAGCGACACAACATATGGTTTAATACATTTCACAAATGTACATACTCACACACCAATTTGTAATTAAAGTTGAATGTAAATATGGTGTTCACATGGAGAGATTACTTGCGCGCCAACTTCACTAATTGTGGATGTGAGAGCGGCGAATAGTCGGGTAAGAAGTTTCTGTATGAAAAACGCCATGTAATGAACGCTTAAGTGGATAATGTTAAGTGCTGATTTATTTGCGTTTGGCTTGTCGCCATATGTGTTTTATTTCAGGCAAAGTGAATAAGACAGAAGTAAGAAATTGCATACTTTTATTAGTTAAGCCCCCAAAGGTTACAGTACCCCTAAGAGGAAATAAAAAACTGTGCAACTTGTTGCAAATCACTTTTTCTGTTCATTCTTTGTCTGAAGGATGAAGAGTATTAAGACAGCGCCCCATCTTATGTACCAATTCCAATGGTCTATCAAGGCCGTATTTAGAGGTGGAGGGGGGAGGTGGGTTATATGTGTTTGAATGACGAGGGCGGAAAAATCATCTATTATGGAACTAAGTACCATCATGCGTAACGGATTAGAGGACTTCGATCAAATTTTGAAGAGAACGGAATTGTATCGTATATTCTTGAACAATTTTTATGACTATTTCGGGACTGTTTCGTGAACTATTCGGTATGCCTTCAGGAATACTTCAGTATTATTGTACTGGCTTTCTCTTTACTGAGAAAAATGTTGCCCTCATGTTGTACTCCCAAATTCTAACTTTTGAACTAGGTCAGCTGGCGCTGTTCAAAAAGGCTGAATTTGCAGCTAATGGTATCTCCTTTTCTTACTCAGCAAAAAATATTTTGTGAAAAGCACACACAAACTTAAAAGGGAACTGAGAGGAAAACTACACGGACATTATACGCGACATTATTTTCATAAAAGAAGTTTCGTTTCGCAACTATTCCAGCAGCGATTTGGAACAATTTCAGCATCATTTGGAACTATTTTATCGTTACGTTTTGCGGCAACTTCAAGATCAAATCGGACTATTTCGAAAAAGTTTCTGGAGAGTTACAGGGCAGCATCACTTTGGGACCATTTTAGGTAGTTATCGTTTTGGAAAACTTAAAGACCATATCGAAATTTTTTCGAAACAATTTCTGGAGGATTACAGGATCATTTCAGGATCACTTTGATATTATTTTTGGAATTATTTCGCGACTATTTGGTAACCAATTTGGAACCATTACAGCTTCCCTCGTGATAATGTTAAGTAGCATTTTGGGGCACCATTTGAGGCTGTTTCATCACTTAAAAGGGAGCTCAGAGAAACAACTGGGCGATATTATTTTCAGCAAGAAAACGCCATAAGTTTCGTTTCGAAACTATTCAGTACCAACTTGGAACAGCTTCAGCATCACTTTTGGGACTATTTTAAGTAGTTATCGTTTTGTGGCAACTTCAAGATCATATCGAAACTTTTTCGAAACGGTTTTTGGGAGTAGCACCATTTCAGGATCACTTTGATATTATTTTCGGAATTATCTCGTAACCAACTTGGACGATTTCAGTACCATTTCGGAACTATTTTAAATAGCATTTTAGGACACCTTTTCGAGGCTGCTTTGAGACAGTTTTATCATCGTTCGGGATTACTTTGGAATAATTCTCGGACTATTTTAAGCCATTTCAACACTGTTACGGAGTCACTTTGGAACTATTTTCGGTAACATAGCGAGACCAACTTCTGCGAATTATCATGATGCGATAAATTTAACCGAACATCTGTTAATCCAACAACGAGAAACCAGATTTATGGTTATTATTAGCGTCATTTCTTTCGGTGTATTTAAAATAATTATGTATTAAAGTGTATTTTGAAAATAATTTTGTATGTTTCTTTACAAACGCTAGTTCCTTTAAGTTTTAACTTTCCTTTTCTAAATTGGTTGTTATCTCTGCGCGTTTTTGCTGCTGTGTGCGGTTTAAGTTCATTACTCAATTTTGTTTCTTTACTAATGTTGCAATATTGTTTGAAAACATTTGCGCATAATTATTCTTTTGAGCTATACGTTTTCCTACCAATTGTTACATTTGCCGCCCCTATGCTGCCAAAGTTCATTTATCACAAATTAAGACACATTTTTTTCGCACTTCAACACTTTTTTTGTGACCACTTGAGATTTTTGAATTTTTTTCCAATTGATTTTTGATTTCTCCCTTCAAGCTACATTTTCACACACCATAAGTTACAGATACAAATGCGTTCATCTGCTTAATTTGCGTCATCCTGGCTTTTTTTTTGATTTTCTGCACTGTTCTAATTTCCATGACCACTGGTGGTAATTGCTTCTAATGAATAGTTTTTTGTTTGAATGGGGTTTCCACCTGCTTGTTAATAACTAATTGAATGCAGCATAGAAATAGTGAACATTTAATAATTAGCATTTATATGAACCATTAGAGAATTACAGACCAATGCCTTTAGTTTTACTCCCACACTTTTGGCTTGCTGTTTTTTTTTGTGTATGTAATTGCCTCTGAGATGCTCACCTATGTGCTCAATATTCTAAGTTTAAGCAGCATTGCAATAGTATTGGTTAAAGTAGTATATAGTAAAGTAGCATACTTTCTTGTTATTGCTCAATCTCATAGGGAATACATGGTGAGTAAATACGTAGGTAAAACGCAAAAGAAAATAAACATATACGAACATGTATACATTAAGCTGGGTCGATTTATTAACCTATATCGAGCCATCGATTTTTCGATAGGTTTTGGGCTCAGCATACCCCAAAAAAATAATTTTCGAGCCTGCAAAATTTGGGTTTTTTGACTTTTTACCTTTGATTTTTAAGGTTTTTTCATGACCTACTTAAAAGATTTTCATTTGATTTTAAAATTTTCATGTATACCCTGTCCGACTCAAAATTGTCCGCTAAAAACTTTGGCGATAACAGTTTTTTGATTATTTTTTGGGTTTTGAGGAGTGTTTTGGTGAAAAAATTTATTTTTTCGCCATTTTTTTTAAGGGTTTCTTCAGAAACGTGCAAAGTGTTGCCGATGAAACCGAATTCGTCTCATAGTTTCTATCCCACTTAAAATTTTACGATAAAAACGTTGGCATTAACAGTTTAAAAAAAAATCCTCTTTTTCATCATTTTCATCATTTTTGTCGAAATCGATTTTTAGTCCGATCTTTATGATTTTTTCAGACAACCATTTGATGTTGCTAGCTGTTAAAATGAGGCAGAAATGGCGAAAACCCTCTTATTGAACAATCGGTTGTATGGAAGGTATATGCTATAGTGGTCCGATCCGGTCCCCAATCAAAATATGCCGGATCCCCCGATCAAAATATGCCTGCTTGCCAAATTTCATCAAGATATCTCAAAACTTGAGGGACTAGTTTGCGTTCAAACAAACGGACAGACGGACTGACGGACGGACAGACCGTCCCCTGATCATTTTGGTATACTTATTGGTGGGTCTAACGGAAACATATACATAAAAAATTATTTGGAGCCTTGAAAATGAAAAAAATCGATTTCGACCAAAACAAGTACCAAAAACCAAATAAAAAAAAATTTGTTTTAAAAACTGTTAATGCCAACGTTTTTATCGCATAATTTTCTGAAGAAACCCTTAAAAAAATGGCGAAAAAATAAATCTTTTCACCAAAACACTCCTCAAAACCCAAAAAATATAAAAACTGTTATCGCCAAAGTTTTTAGCGGACAATTTTGAGTCCGACAGGGTATACATGAAAATTTTAAAAACAAATGAAAATTTATTAAGTAGGTCATGACAAAAACCTTAAAAATCAAAGAAAAAAGTCAAAAAACTCAAATTTTGCAGGCTCGAAATTTATTTTTTTGGGTATGCTTAGTGGAACTTTTTTTCCTGAGCCCAAAACCTATCGAAAAATCGATGGCGCGATATGGGTTAACTTTCGTCCATGCAAATCAACCCAGCTTAATATACATAGTATGGGCTGTATGTTCTTTTTATCGATTTTTTTAGCATCAAGAGCTTAAACATAAACAGCAGGAAGTGCAATAAACTTGTGTAATCACATAACGCTGGGAGTATGACCAAAACAATTACTCAATATATTTAATTACAAACACTGTATACTTATTGTACATATTGAAAGTGTTGCGTGCTTAACTAGTTATGAATGTGTAAAATGTAAACAAATCATAATACTAAACCAAGTAATTAAAAACAAGAAAAAAAAAGACTAAACCAGCCAAAGCAAATTGCATTTGTTGTGTGAAATTTTACATAAATAAATGTAAAAGAAACTAATTGTTAAAGCTTGAATGCATTCTGATTCATTTGTATAAATGGAAAATTATTTGAATAAATGCGATTTTACTACGCATCAGCAAAAAAATGCCATTAGTGTTTCAAATAAATTTCTAATTGTACCACAAGGCTCTTCGCTGGAAAATATTCATCCTCTTCCCAGCTGTGAGTCTCAAAAACATTTGGTCTGACAGTATTTGCTGATGGGGCCATTTATATAGTAAATTTCGTTTCCTGTAACAGCTATGTCTTATGTATTTTTAAATATATAGCTAACTAATTAACAAACGTAGGAATTATTATCTTCAAACTAAGAATACCAATAGAAAATGTTAAAATAACAGATTTCTCCAACATAAGAATAACTGCGAAAATCATTCATATGACGTAGTGGGCACCGTGAGCGTAAAATTCGTTAATGTATTGGCATAATATTGAGGTTTATTTGCTGTTGGAATGACCAATGAAATCAGTTCTTTTAACAGCAAAATCAGTTTGGTTAAGAATCTATAATTTTTCCAGAGCATTGTTAACGCGTGACAGCTTCTCTTGATTGAGTGAACAAATTTGTTCTCTTAGCAGAAATCTTGCTTGATAACTATAATACGATGAATTTCACCGATTGTTAATTCGACAAGGACAAATCGGGTTTATTATTTTACTAGCGTAATTTTTTTCGGTGAACATCACTTACACAAGAATTTTATTTAGTGCGCCTTTGTTTTTTTACGTAAGCATGTAAGCACTTACTTAAGTAAACAATTTACGAAACAAATATATCATAATAATTTTTTTAGAATGGACATTTGAATGAATTGCACTTGCTATTTTAATATGTAATCTGAAGTTAATTTGTGCGAAAAGAAAGCTTGTGCATTTGTAAAAGGCTGAACATTAATGTGATTAGATTTCCTTGGAACAACATACGTAATTAGCTTAGACGTTTGAAGGGCGTCGATCTTATCATTTTCGAGAAACTCGGTCTTAATGCTCCCAAATGCGTGATTTTATGATATTCAAGTAAATAACATTGATTTATTCGTCCCTCTAAGAATTCAAATTATATACAGCAGAACGCCGACTTAGCCGATGTTTCACTGAAACAAAAAGTCTCCTCAGATCGACCGAAATTTCTGTTAATTCTAATTAACAAACCCAATTTCTCGATATAGCTAGATCTAAGGCTCTCAAAATACACCTGCGCACTGCTCATTACTCCAAAATTCCCGAGCTTGAATTCGCGCATTTCGAACTTATTCGACTGGTTCGAGTAATTTTTTACTTTCGTTTCTGGTGAAAAATTCACATTTTCTACTTGGCAGTTCGAACTGTTCAAAGCTCGGAAATTTCGAGCAAACATTTGAGCAGTTGAGCAACGAACAAGTTTTGAGCGAATATCGAGCTAATCGATACCAGGGTATCTAGAGCTCTGATAGAGTCATTTCATTCGATGTAGTAAATCTCCTATGATCTTAGTGAACTTTTAACCCTAATAATAAAGGTGCGTGTTCATGTTAACTTTAATTAAACTGACTTAATTCGTTTAATACAGTCGATCTGTGCCTGACTTAAATTAACATACCTTAACTTAACAATCAAATAATTGTACCCATTTGTCACATGATAAAATAATATAACGCAGCATTATTTAGCCCACCATAATCTTAACTCAACGTAACATAACATAACTTAAATCAAGATAGCAGAAGATACCATTGCATGACATGAAATAATGTAGCAAAAAATAAAGTAGTGTGGCGAATATTAGCATCACTATGCAGTTAGTGAATAATCGCAACAGCGAAAAAAGCAGCCACACTTACATATGTACATGTACGCATTAAGCAATCAATATAGAATATTCCGCACACATAATCAGCAGTTTAAAGCAAAGAAATTATTTCACATACACATATGTAGTCATCAAGTAAGAGACGAATTTCTTACTCACAATACACACACATATAGCTAAATAACCAAGTATGCGATACAGCTGTTCCACCTTCGTGAAAAGTCTAGACCTTGGGAGAAATATGCGAATGAAGCAACAGAGAGTATAAAAGCAACGCAAGCTTAGGAATAACTAATCAGTTTGATTTAAACATGCTTTTGTGAAGTACGTGATATTCAAGTGTAGTTGTTCTACTCCCAAAGTAAATTTGGAGTTATTTATTCTACAGTTCAGCGATTCGAACGTCAGCAGAAGGTGAAAATAATCGGAAACTCCTAAAACTCGTTACAGTAGCATAGCACAACATAACATAAAAGAAACAAAACTATGTATTGTATCTCTATTTAACTTTTCATCCTTTACTTTTCTCTCTTACATTGACTGCTGATTGGAATGTCATTATAACTCAATTGTCGAAAACTTTTGAATAACGCCCTAATTCAGATTTTTTCTTCAAAAATGCCCTAACTGAGCACAAAATCTATACGTTTTGACATTAGATGGGGTATTGTTGAAACAAAATCTGAGATATGGGGCTGTTTATGAAATCAGTTTCTTAAGTATGGTATTTTGCAAAGTATTCACAGATAGTGTATGTTTGAACTGGCAGCCAAGACCGATATTTGACTCAGCCGTTGATACTTCCTCCACTAATCCTTTCTTATGCCTTTTTAACAAGTTTTATGCCTGATATTATTTTCTTACATCACCCAAGTTTTTGTTCGAGTGTTGACTTGTGTAATGATGCTACCGCCATTATTTTCTTTGCAGGTTTCGAATCTCGTGCGTTTCTGCGCTTGTACGTAATGTACATATTTGCCTTTGGTATATATGCAATTTCGTCCGAAACTAGGCTTGCCTCTTTCGTCCCTTCCCTCTTCTTAAGTTATTAAAATGTGAAGCGAAAAGCTTTGTTAAAGTAATATTTTACACTTTAATAGGATTAGCGCAGTTAATTTAAAAAATATTATTATTATATGAATGGAGTTTATTTACAAATGCAGAAACCCAGCTGTGACTTTAGTAGTGCAAATTTTGATAAAGGCTTAACGCCACCTCGTGAAAGCACTACCATTAAACAACACAAATATATATATACATATATAACAATATGTGTATATGTATTTACAAACAAATTCCCAGAGTTTTTCTGCAATATTTTGAGCCAACGCATTTTGCTTAAAAAGAAAATCATAACCAAATAGCCAAAAGTGTTGAGGAAGCAAAGCAAAATCCTAAATGAATTCAATGGCGCGAAACTTTTGTTTTCACTGAATTTTGTTTACAAAAGCGTAGCACTTTTGCAATTTTTTTTTAATTTTTTTTTCATATTCATATTCATTTGTATTGTACAATTGCTAAAGCTTCTATTTCTCATTTTAGTTATTTGTTTTTAGAGAGGTTTTTGTTTGGTTTCAAGCTTTGTTTTTCTCCATTTTGGCTGAAGGCCAACTGCATGTTGCCAATGCAGCTCATATATGTAATAGAAACTAAAAGCTTTTGCAAAATAGTGTAGCAATGAAAAAGGGAGATAGAGCGAGATAGAGAATGATACATGCCGTATGCCATGAAGCATTGAGAAAAATATGAAATAAAAAAAATTTTATAAAAAAAAATAAAAAATTAAAACAGTCAGCAAATCATCCTAACAAAATACTAGCAAATAAATACAAATGAATAGTTGCCATGTAAGCCATAATAATTCAGCATAAATCCCAATCGATTTTAATATATTAATATGCACTGACAGCAACTTTGGTCGTAATCATAAATTATATACATAAAAAATAAATCTCAATTTTTTATACACAAGCACGCCTTGTTGCGATTTTTTTATATTTTTTGTTCCTTATACTGCTATATGAAGAGATAATTTTTTACAAATACATTTATTGTGATATGTAGTTTATAAGTAAAAACAAACGGTTTATATATATAATACTAGGCCATGCCTGAGAAAATTTATTTGGCAAACGTTGAAGATATCATGATGAAATTTGGCAGGAACGTTACTCCTTTTACTATATCTATGCTTAATAAAAATTTGCAAAATCGGAGGACGACCACACCACTTTTAAAAAAAATTTTTTAAGTCAAATTTTAACAAAAATTTAATATCTTTATAGTATATAAGTAAATTAGGTCAACATTCAACTCCAGTAATGATATAAATAAATAAAAAAAAATAAATGTAAGGCGCGATAACCTCCGAAGAGATCTAAGGCCGAGCTTCTCTTCCAATTAGCGTCGTGCTCCTCTTGATTTTCCCTACAATTGGCCGGACGGGACCAACATGTTTAATGCCGACTCCGAACGGCATCTGCAAGGCAGATGAATTTTCACTGAGAGCTTTTCATGGCAGAAATACACCCGGAGCACTTGCCAGACACTGCCGAGGGGCGACCCCGCTTAGAAAATTTTTCTTCTAATTGAAAAACGTTATTTCTAAAGTTTTGATGTTGCTTTGCCCGGGGTTTGAACCCAGGGCGTATGGTGTGGTAGGCGGAGCACGCTACCATCACACCACGGTGGCCGCCGACCAGTAATGATATAGTGCAACGAAATACAAAAGTAAAAGAACATTTCAAATGGGCTTGGCTCCGCCCTTTTTCATTTAATTGTCCTAGGATACTTTTAATGCCATAAGTCGAACAAAAACAATTTGGTAGGGGATTAGATTCTAGGACGATAACTGTTTTCTGTGAAAAAAGGGCGGAATCGTTGAAGCCACGCCCAGTTTTATACACAGTCGACCGTCTGTCCTTCCGCTCGGCCGTTAACTGATAACTTGAGCAAAATCGATTATCTTTACTAACTAAGTTCACGTACTTATCTAAACTCACTGTGTATTGGTATAAAAATGGCCGAAATACGACTATGACCACGCCCACTTTTCGATATCGAAAATTATGAAAAATGAAAAAAATGCCATATTCTATACTAAATACGAAAAAGGGATGAAACATGGTATTGGATTGGTTTATTGACGCAAAATATAACTTTAGAAAAAAACTTTGTAAAATGGGTGTGACACCTACCAGACTAAGCAGAATAATGAAAAAGTTCTCCAGGGCGAAATCAAAAGCCCTTGGAATCATGGCAGGAATACTGTTCGTGGTATTACATATATAAATAAATTAGCGGTACCCGACGATGAGGTTCTGGGTCACCCTGGTCCACATTTTGATCAATATCTCGAAAAGGCGTCCACCCATAGAACTAAGGCCCACTCCCTTAAAAAACTCATTAACACCTTTCGTTTGATACCCATATTGTACAAACGCATTCTAGAGTCACCCCTGGTCCACCTTTATGGCGATATCTGGAAAAGGCGTCCACCTATATAACTAAGGCCCACTCCCTTTTAAAATACTCGTTATCACCTTTCGTTTGATACCATATTGTACAAACGCATTCTAGAGTCACCCCTGGTCCACACCCTTATGGCGATATCTCGAAAAGGCGTCCACCTATAGAACTAAGGCCCACTCCCTTTTAAAATACTCATTAACACCTTTCATTTGATACCCATATTGTACAAACCAATTCTAGAGTCAGCCCTGGTCCACCTTTATGATGATATCTCGAAAAGGCGTCCACCCATAGAACTAAGGCCCACTCCCTTTTAAAAAACTCATTAACACCTTTCGTTTGATACCCATATTATACAAACGCATTCTAGAGTCACCCCTTGGTCACCTTTATGGCGATATCTCGAAAGGCATCCACCTATAGAACTAAGGCCCACTCGCTTTTAAATACTCATTAACACTTTCATTTAATACCCATATCGTACAAACAATTCTAGAGTCAGCCCTGGTCCACCTTTATGGCGATATCCTAAAAGCGTCACCTATAGAACTAAGGCCCACTACGTTTTAAATAATCATTAACACCTTTCATTTGATACACATGTCATACAAACACATTCCAGGGTTACCCTAGGTCATTTTGCTAAATGGTGATTTTCCTTATTTTGTCTCCATAGCTCCCAGCTGAGTATGTAATGTTCGGTTACACCCGAACTTAGCCTTCCTTACTTGTTCTTATTGATATTAGAGAAAATTTGCAAAGTTAACAAACGACGATGGTTACTTAGACAAGTTTCTGAATTTCATTGCGACATTTATTTTTGCTGTAGCCATGTGATCTTGGGTTTTAAAGTATTCTGCAGATAACACTGATTCTGTCACTAGAGCTACTGTGAAAATTTGTGTGATTATTTCACTAAGGTTTTATTAGGAAACATAGTTCTTGCAATCCTAAACATGGCACTGTGCGTTTTTGAAACAAATTCTGATACTGGGCCTTCTTTAGAAAAATTCAAAAAAAAATTCTGTGTGAGAGATTTTCCACTCAGGCGTTGATGTGTTGTATTGCTCAACAAATATTTGTCTCTCTCCACTCATATATGGTGCACCCTAATGCACTTTTCATCCATTTTTATTATCCATATATATAGATTAGAATGCATCAACAATGCTGTCCCATATAAAATCCCTTCAATTTAAACGTTTGTTATGTTTGTTGTTTCTTTGTGGTTTGTGCAACATGTTTTATCATTCTTCACGGCTATCCTGCTTTATCATCGCTCCAATTTAGTTTGACTTTTTTTCTTTTCAACTTATCATTTATTTGTATTAGTATTATATTTTGGAGTGGGTTTGATCTTTTTTCACCAATTCTGTAGTCTGACATAAATCATAGCGCCGTTTTGGCTTCTTTCCAAAATGTTTTGCAAAATTCCCAGTGAATGAAGGACTACTATGAAGTGGGTATTTACTGCATCTGTTCATAATAAACATATACATACGTAATAGGCATGAATGGTGTATTGACAAATTCATATGTACTCATATATGTATGTAAGTCATTTTTGTGGCTCATTTTTGGACCAAGCGTAAGTCCTATTTAACTTTTGAGTACCCGTTTTGCACACTTCTGATAACCTCAAACTTGTAAGACTCATATGGAACACCAAAAGGAATTTTTGAATGTCATATAATCAAAGTCAAGTATCATTGGAGAGAGACAAATATGTATGTTTATAAGAATTGCACAAGTGAAATCACACCTATTTTTTATGTCCAATTGAACTTTGTTTATGCGGCTTATGATTTCAACCTGCCCTCATTCTGCTCACATCATAACTACAAGGAACGTAGTACAGGTTTCAGAAGTTTTGTAATGTCAGTGTTGTTTTAAAGGCAAAATAAAGCTCTCTCTGCTGTTATGACTCTGTCCTGTTTCGGATTTAGATTTATCTGTAGTCAGTTCTCCAAAACGCTTCGGGCAGAACGCGAAGGCACAATGGGCTTGAAACGAGAAGCATATATTTAAGAAGCAGAAGGTAGGAGACAAACGATTGAGTCTCCTAACCGCAAAGTAGCCACAATAATGATACATGTACTTTTAAAGCTGCACGATAGAGGGAAAGTTTCTAACAATATCGGAAATGTACCTCAAAAGAAGAAAAAGAAAATAGCGATAGACTGGCCATAGAAAGGGGGTAGTTGGAATGGCTGATTAGCTAAAGGAAGGCAACTTTGAGTATTTAGCGTAATTGGTCAACGTACAGGAGATAACGTTGAGGCCGCGTACTTTCCCGAAAGGATAAACGATGTGAAATTGCGGACCCTGTCAGTGGCGATACTTTAACGAAGCAACCCTATGAGCAAATGCCTTCCGATAGGAGAAAATATCTGGGGCATAAGCTGCATAACACCGCGATAAAGATTATGACAGACGAAGCTAGTAAACCAACTTCAGCCTGCGATTCATAGGGGTGGCACAATAAGATTAACCTTATGTAATAAGGTGTAAAAATATTCCAACTTTGAAATGGCTTGAAAAACTTCCAAGACAAGGTATGAACGCACGGCGTATGGAGCGTTGTTCGCCACATCAAGTCATTTGGTTGACTTCATACTGAGCTCCAAGTTTTAGATGAAGTATTTTCCATAGTTCATTCTTCTGTGTCAGCTTTATTACCTCTCAAGATCCTCTTGGAAAAACCCTTTTGCATATATTTTGTTGTTGTTGGTGTTATTTTAACGAAGAAGACACTCCCCCAAGTTTTTGGGGAATGTTATAGAATGTTATAAATTTGCTGCCTATAACAATTGTTCATAATTTTTTATGGACGAGTTTTCGGTTTACTGTCGAAAACGTACCGATTTATTATTGAAAATGTATCGTTTTAGTATCAAAAAACTATCGATTTGTTATCGTGAAAAAGTTATAGTTTTTTATAGAAAAATTTTCGATGTGCTATCGAAATGCTGTCGTTTTGTTATCGGAAAGAAAGCAATATATTATCGAAATGTTACCGATATGTTATCAAAGAGTTATCATTTGTTTCAAACCTCATCGATTTACCATCGAAAAGTTATCGACTTGTTATAGAAAAGTTATCAATTTCTTATCAAAAATGTATCAATTTGTTATCGATTATTTATCGAAATGTTATCGGTGTGTTATCGATTTGTTAAAAACGACTCATCGTGTGGCAGATACGGTAAAAATTCAACATAATGTCGATGAAACTTTTGTAAGCCGATAAGACACCAACAAGAAGTCAAATACTTGGGAATAATAAACCGATAAATCGACGATAGTAATTCGCTGTCGATAAAAAACAATAACTTGTCGGTATCGGTTGTCACAGATAAAAAGTCCACGAAAGCTCTTCTCAAAAGGCCGAAATTATTTGTTTCTGGTAAAGTTACCTCTATTGACAGATCAAAGGAAGCTGCACATACATACACACATACACAGAAAATATTTGTGAAAAGTTTTTTTCGAAGCAGCACGAAACTTTTCCAACATTACCCCAGTGAAGCTTCATTGTCATTCATCTTAAATGCTTCAATAGGCATCTCTAAATTTAAAACGGAAAAGCATGAATTTGAAATTTCTTCCCACAACAAATAAGTAGCTACGTATATGGGTTACTGCTACCGTCGCTATACCCCCAGCAACAGGAAGACCACATTGTGCCAATTCTCTCAAATTGTTGCCAAAAGCAGACCAAGTGAAAGGAGCAAATACTTGGAATACAAGGCGCCTACAATACGAATGCCAAGCGATAAACAACTTCCAGCAGCGCAGCTCTAAGCTATTAAATTTGGCCAGCTAGCCAAATTGGCGAGAAGCCATTTAAGTAATTTTTACACTTTCCGTTGCGTTGTTATGAAACATGTGCAACTGATTGTTGTGTCCGCACCACCTACACCATTGTCCAAAAATTATTAGCAAGAAGCCAAGCAAAAACTGCACAAAGCTTGACAAAGTAATATAGCAAAAGCGTCGAGTTAATGGAAGACGAATGGCGAAAGTAATTGCGGGAATGTGCGTTGCAGGCTGAAGAGCGGAAAGCAGCTTGTCGTAGCAAATATATCAAGTTTTTGCAACTACCGTTACTAAAGTGACGTACCTCCAACAACAAGAGACGTTGTGCGTGTGTTCGCATCAGGTAATGCTTTTTACTACTTTTTTCTAGAAGTAAACATACTAGGACTTTTCAAAATTTTCGCAAACTAAGTAAACGCGCTCGCAGCAAGCCAACAAGTTTGAAGTTGAAGTAGCCATTTAGTTGTTGGTGTACATGAATAGTTGCAGTACGGTGCGTGATTTAGTATGTTGTGCGCTCTGTGTGCTATTGGGTGTAAGAACGCATACGCCTGCACATGACTTGATGCCGTCGAGTGACTTAGTGACTACACTACTTAAAACTTTTGTAGCAGCTCGAGTTGGTGCACATGACAAAAACAGCTGAAGCGCATAAAAAAAACTAAAAAGTGAGCTACTCCAGTGTAAACGCTGACAGCCAGCCGGACATGGCACAGGGCGCAGAGACGGAAGTCACGTTTTTCACATGCAACATTGTAATAAACCAGCCCGGATGGTGAACACGCTGGCTGACTGACAAGCTGAATGGTTTGCGAAGACTGTGCTTAGGGGGACTATTGGTTGGGTATACCATTTACGAATGTAAATTTCAAAAGGAAATTGAAAGCATTTGTACTGATAGTCGAACAGTCGATCGGCTATTACTGATATAATTCTCTTATTCAGTTTCAGATTCATTGTATCTGTACCTATACTTTCTCAAGGAAGTAGGCTCACAGAAGAAACCTTATTGAAGATATAAGTGTGCAATCCCACTTTAAAAGATTGGCTGCAATATGGGACACTTTTGAGGGATATGTAGAGATTGAACCACTTCGGCTCGGAAACAGAACAAACTCCATCTAAATTCGTCCACAATTTGTCTCTCAGCGCTAGTTCAGAGATTTCAGGGCATTTAAATATTGTTAATCCACATATTTCAATAACTTTTGAACCTGTTGCTCACTCAAGCATCTTCATACACTCTTCGATATGTCTCGTAAGTATGTGTTGTTGTTAAAAATGTACTCTGAAAAGACCCTTTTCAGATACATGGCGAAGTTCGAGACACCCTTTGTGATACTCCACAGTTATGAGCTGTGACGAGAATCGACTCAGATGAGGCATCATCTTTAAGATCCCTCACAAAGTTGGAAACACGCCAGTTCCCTCCACTCTTTGGAGAATTAGAAGATATATACAAGCTTATTCAGGATACTCCGTGCTGCAAGCCGATTCATCGCACTCATCTACGGGAAGATACTAAAATACTACACTAACACCAACGTTCCCCTTGGATTTAACCGAAATCCTTGAAGGAGCTCTACTGAGGCTACAGGCTTGCACCGACCAAAGTGGGCTGAATGTTAGCTCGCGCTAAAGGAAGTGACAATATTCAGTAAGAAGAAACCACAATTTCGACTACCTTTACTCAACATTACGTGCGCCTCCCGAGATACCCCTCTGTTGTAAGACTCATACGCCCATACGTGGGTATGCTCGGCATATAATGTGGTCGGCTGTTTTAGAAAACCAAAAAAATATCAATAAGCTGAACAAGATACAACGCCAGCCATCGCAAAGAGACACCTTGTATTTCTGGAAGTTTGAGATGTTTTTCCCGGTGAGGACGGACGGACTGAGAGTCGCCAGAGTCTGTAAAGAGGAGTTAATCTCACTCTACACAGTTGGGCTCAATGTATCCTTCGCTGTTGGAGCAAGCGTTTTCTCAAAGTATGTAGAGGTCGTGAAACATTTACTGTGGCCTAGCTATCCCCTAGCATTATTTACAGCAGTGAGTTCCCTACAGTAATCGGGAAGGTGGCCTCTACGCAGTTCACATCAACTGTAATCATGTTTAACAATTCGTGATTTCAGATGAGCTCATAACAACAATAATTTCTCAATGGTATGAAGTAGTAAAGCTGTCAAACGCAGCTGTAACCAGCAGATGTAAACGTGCAGCTATATCGAAAGTTGAATATCAGCGGCTTGAAATTCAATTTTAACACTTCCTTGGGCCACCCCTAGTAAATTGTTACCCAGTTGTATATTCAGCTTGGCATTCGACTTCGAACTAGATGTACGCCTTTGAGCGTTTCGATAACAATATCACATGCATTCCACTGGAGAAATATCATCAGTGTAGTCTACTTTCTCATACATTATCTTGGGTGTTTGGCGAGGTACCTGCAGTGGTCGATTTACCACAAGGTGCTCAAAGACACAACATTGGTGGATGTCATCAGCATCCAGAGTGCAATCATTTTGATACCAACAGACTGTGTGTGAAGCCGTGCCGTTCCATTGATCCCGGAACTCTTTTGTATTTGAGTATCAATCACAAGCATCACGAAGCTTTCCTCAAGCACGAAAATCCTAAATTTCATACAAACACATGCAACTCACTCAGAGCATAACAAACTCAAGCTAGATTTTCTCTCAAAAACTTCCCAGCAGGAATGAATTGAAATGACCTTCAGCTGATAGCAGAACTCATAAACTCTGATAAAATCCTGGAATCCATATTTGCGGCCACACACAAAGCGCTTCACGTATACCAGTTCATCACCTGTTCCTAGTTGCTATGCCCTTCTTACAATACACCTCCTAACTCCTGTTGTCTCCATAAAGATCTTAAGCTATATTGAGGCCGTAGACCGTCCTGATTGTTTCATACCATATGCCGGCCTCTTAAGTATTACATCACCATAACTTGAGTTCTAATCGCATCGTTTAATTGAGCAAACCTGTCTGTAAGCTTCAAACTTTTTGACTTGCGCCAAAAACTTGAATCGGAAAGCGTCTTGCCTACAGGAACTTTATCTATTACTCATGATAAAGCCCTTAGCAATTGCTTATGGCCTGTGAAAATAGCAACAAGCAATTTATGTTTCGTTTATATTGCTGAAGATCAGGAAGATGACAACGTATTCTTCAAAGCTTGCTGGTTTTATTCACTGTGAGGCATGCAACTTGAGTCGCTATCCAACCGAAGCCAATCACGCCCTTAAAATACTTTCATTTCAGTTTATTTTAGCTTTAAAAATCAACAGAAAATGTTGCTACGGGAACTTTGGTGCAACATTATTTCGCCGCCAAAAAAAAAGCTTAAAACAAATAATCTTGCCACACACTTCATTCGCATTTCGGATGACGTACGTAACAGTTAGTTTAACTTTTAATTTCTTTCCGTTTTATATTTTATTGCATTTTTGCTGGTTTGCTTAGATATTTTTCAAAGTTTTCGTACAAAGTCCCTCATTGCCCGAGTAATTTATTTTCGTTTTGTATTTTCCTTGTAAAATTGTTGCTTGTTGTTGGCATGCTGTCTACGTTTGTAATTTTTCTTTTTCCCGGAAAATAACACATTGTTGCTTGAGGGACAACACATACGGTGGGGGGCCAAGCACAACAACTTATGAATGCAACATTCACAGCCGCCGCAGGTTTGTACGTCATCCGGTCAATTGGAAGTTGTTCATTTGTGTGCGGTTTTGAAACGTGAGCATTTTCGAACGTGATTTATGTTGATTTTTGAATTTTGTAGTTTTTCAACATTTTGATGATGCAACTTGCGTTCGGGGCTGGCTAACGTGTGTGTGTGCTGCTGCTTGTTATGTTAAATCAAAGTTAGTGCCGCCACTGGGTGTAATCATTCATGCCAATGATGAATGGGCAAATCGATGGCCTCGAGCGAGATTAACCCGTCAGTGCGCTGAATGACTGAGTGGAGTAGAGTAAATATTTGTTTGTATGTATTTGTACCAAAGTGTGTATTGCGTAATAATGATTTTTAGTGCATCCACTTTTGAACTTTGAAAAACTATGTAAACGTACTCTGAGGCAATGGCAGCAACAAATGTTGTGCACAAAAGTAAAGAATACGCAAAAATTTTGTTTATTCGAATGCTCTCCCGGAAAAATTTAAACCTCTAAATCATTTTTTTTAAGCTCTTAAAATTCAAAGAAAATAAATATCTGTCAAAGTGGCTCGCGCCAAGTCATTCAATTAATTAAAAAAAAATACAACATAGTTGTTTTCCTTCCTCGCATAATAAACCTAATTTGGATGCACAGCAGATTCTTTCAGATATTTATATTGTAACCGATTTACTGAAATTCCGCTTATTCCAAATCTTCTGCTAACGTTCGAATCGCTAAACTGTTGAATAAATAACTCCAATATTGCATAATGCAAAAATAGCCTTTATTAAAGTTCTTCACGATAACATTACTATTGCTCGCCAGATAGCGTCTTAAATTAACTGATTGTCGTGCCTCTACTGTTGCTGCCTTTTATACTCTGTGATTTCCTCGTTGCATATTTCTAGGCATTTTCAGAATTTACTTAGTTACTCATATATAATTATAACTACAGATGCACGTGTATAGCTTCTCATATGCGCGTGTGTTTGTGAGCGACACTTCCACAATTATAATTGCATACTTTTGGGAGCATATCAGATAAGATATCTGCATGTATTTGTGTGTCTCTTCTCCGCTGCGTGTATGTACATATGTGTAGACATAATGATTGAATTATTGATGTGCATACAAGTCACTGCTTAGCATCGGCTTAAAGATGATAGTATCCCTTAGTGCTGCTAATATTCGTTACAATATGCTTAATACACATGCCAGTGGTGCCTTTATTGCGCTTTAAAAATTCATGTAAACATACAGGTAAACATCGCGAAAACGTATACTGTTAAGTTAACTGGAGCTCGGCTAGAAGTGGTTGAGGTAAAACCACAACAGAGGTAACTTTACCAGAAAGAAATAACGATTCAAGGTTAAAAGAAAAACAATTAGAAAAAAATAACGTCTGACTTTCTAAGAAGAGCTTTACAGCGAAGTTCTATCGGTATCTGTTTCAAAACTAATCGGTGAGTAGTCGATAACAAAACGATATTACGTCGATAACTTTTCTATCAAATCGTTAACTTTTTGATAAGAATCGATATATTTTCCGACAACAAATCTACAACTTTTCGATAAAAAAATCGATTACAACCCGATAAAAAATCGATAATTTTTTGGTAACAACCCATAACTTGTTGATGACTTATCGATAAATTTCCGACCACCTTCGATAGCATATATATAAGTTTTGATGACAAATCGGTAACTTATGTTTTTTCTAAGATATCGACAACGTTTCGATAAATAATCTATAACTTTTGGATACCAAATCGATTAATTTACGATAAAAACCCAATGAAAAGATATCAGTAACTCATTGATAACCTGGCTCTTGGACTGTTCAAGAGAAAAGTTCTCCGTAAGATTTATGAATCTGTGCGTAATGCCGGCTGAGAGTATCTAAAGAGGTACATATATCAATGACCTGTATGAGCTTTGTACAAATATGAAGAGAGTGTAGCATATATTCGCTGCCAGAGGTTTCGCTGGCTAAGTCATGTTATGCGAATGGATGCAAACGTTACGCCCAAGGAAGTACTTCAATCGACACTGAGTTGGGAGAGCAGGTGGAAGAAGATTTGCGTTCTATTGGTGTTCTCAATTTACGTTGGCGGTTGTCCGCAAATTAGGGATGATGATCATTGATAACCTTTGGTATCGATAGCAAATTTTTAAATTCGATCACAAATCGATAAATTTTTCATATCATATCGATAAAGTGCCGCTATTGGTTATACATACTTAAAAAAATCGATAGCTTTTTAATAAAAAATCGATAACTTTTTGGTAAAGTATCAATAGTTTCGGATAAGTAGTCTATAAATTGTCGATAATATACAAGCCGAGTACTCGAGTCAATAATAAATCGATAAACATCAAAAACCTCTGTTAACGTTAGCAAATTTATAACACTTCGATAACAAATCGATAACACACTTATGTATAATAAACCTGTCCTTTCCTTGCCTATATTTGCTGTTTGATTTCACTCATATCAACACTACTACGTTCATATCCTCACATTATGCTAAGGTATAGTGACTGCATTTACTCTTACATTATGTATGCCCTCATACAGCATACAAATCCCACTCACTACCATCTCCACTTACTTTTTGTAATCCACACACTCCATAACGTCAGAAAAGATGTTACCACATCAATGAAAATTTATTGATTTCAAATTTACTGTAAAAACTTATACAAACTGATGAATGTCATAAATTTATTTAAAATCGTGTGTAAATCGCACCTTAAACTAAAATATCGATTCAACCTAGCTTTTCAGCAAAAATTCATATGCTTTAAGATACCATACGGAGTCAGCATGAAGCATTAAGGATCCGACCCACAAGTTTGTAGGAAAAAGTAAATGGTAACACGGCGGAAATTGGAAGAGGAGCTCATCGGAGGTATATCGCGCCTTGTATTTTTTGTATAATATGCTGGTTTGGTCACTACTGCTTTAAACTCATACGCATTTATTTTGTGAGATTTCTTTAAATTTATTGTAAATAAAAATTCCTCAACGGAATTTCCATGGTGCGAAATGTGCACGTATTTACGTTGGCGTAGCTCGTATGAGCTGAAATAACTTGTCTCACATGAACTTAATTGAAATGCAAAGTTTTTTTCTTGGACGTGGTCCAACTATACCAATATGTGCACAACATTAAAAATGCACATTAGGCTGCCACACTCGTCATGCAACAAAAAATATTTATTTTTCTGTTGGAAGTATAACATAAGACTTCTGAAAATTTATTTGTAAAAACTATTGCTATTCTACATATAAGTTTAGCTAAAAGAGATGCTATAAAAATCAGGGAGCACAAGTTACTCTAAATGTTAAATTGTTTTAAAGTATGTTCAACTTAGCATTTGACGCCTTTTTGACGAAGTGTTCAATATGACGGCACATTCGGTTTGCTATTTTCAATGTGTAATAGAAAGAGACGAATCATTTTAAGAAAATGTGACTTAGGTCCGGTTTTTCATTAGTTAGTTAAGTTTGCTTAAACTCAAGTAAATTTTAATCTTCAGTTAAACTACATGGCAGTTTTTCAGTAGCAGTTTCACGCTGCCTTTTTGGTAGGCTTTTTGTGTGGCAACAGCTGGTTTTTGTTTACAAAATAAAATGAAAAAATATTTCTCCAGCTTTAGAGAAATATTGACCTTGTTCTGATATTGATATCCAACATCATTCTCTACTTATTCTGAAACCTGATAGTTTTCAAGTTGATATCCAACATCATTCTCCAAGCAAAAAACAACCTTTGAGAAATTTTGTAAAATTTATAGTTCTCGCGTTAATCTCCTACGCCATTGTCAAATCATTCTCCGACCTTTGCAGAGATAAGTTCTCAAAAGAATATCAAGCACATTTCTCCAGTTGATATACATTGGATATCGAGTTGAGATGGAGTTGAAAAAAATCTTCTCCAAGGTGTTACCACTACAGTCAACAGTCTTTTATTATGAGAAATTAACATCTGGTTTGTAGCAGTAATGAAGCATTATAAATCGAAAATAAATTTTACATGTTTTATTTTATTTTCGTGAAAATACTTGAAATCTTACATTTGAGTCCAATTAGAGAACCACACTTGAGTACAAGTTGAGAACTATTTTTTTCAGCTAGAGTAATAGCTTTTTCGCTTTACAAAAAATTCGCTTTTTTGCTGAAAACGCTATGATTCTCAAGTTGAGCCACCGTGCTGAAACAGCGCTTGTGATTTTAGAAGTATGCTGTTCATCAATGGTGCTCAAACCCAAATGATTGTTGGGTTTATACGACTCCATTGCGAATGAAAGCAAATAACGAATGGGTTAGCTAGAGTTTCACTCTGCAGATCGGCCGCTTAATCTCAGCTTAATTTTCAATTAAAGTAGACTTAAAAACTGCAGAATAAGTTATAGCGTAGCTTAACTGACAAACTAAGTTGAACTTGCACTGAAAATCCGGGCCCTAAGCTAATTGTTTAACTTGTGACTTATTCTATGCACAATGTTGCCCACGTTTTCAAGTCGAAAGAAAAAGGGGTTTTTTGATGATAAGAATAGGCGATTTTAGAACATTATTAGCCGTGTTTTTTAACACGCGTATATACGTTTACGCTTAAACTTTATATGGACTGCTAAGCGAGAAACTTTAAATACACCTCTGAAATTGCTGCGCATAAATTTTGTCCTACTAAATTTCAATACGTATTATACTCAGATGTAACTGAAATATGGCGGCCACCGTGGTGTGATGGTAGCGTGCTCCGCCTATCACACCGTATGCCCTGGGTTCAACTCCCGGGCAAAGCAACATCAAAATTTTAGAAATAAGATTTTTCATTAGAAGAAAATTTTTCTAAGCGGGTCGCCCCTCGGCAGTGTCTGGCAAGCGCTCCGATTGTATTTCTGCCATGAAAGCTCTCAGTGAAAACTCATCTGCCTTGCAGATGCCGTTCGGAGTCGGCATAAAACATGTAGGTCCCGTCCGGCCAATTTGTAGGGAAAAATCAAGAGGAGCACGACGCAAATTGGAAGAGAAGCTCGGCCTTAGATCTCTTCGGAGGTTATCGCGCCTTACATTTATTTTTATTTTTTAACTGAAATATGTGTCTTTGTTTCACCCTCTACACTAATTCTATGTATTCTATGTGTGTCCACAATTCATCGCAACTGATTCAGCTATTGTTATACCCTATGGCCATCAGAGCGTTGTATCTCCGCTTTTCGGTACACCCTGTTGCTGAAGCTAGTAGTTTAACCACAGCCGCTAGATGGGTCCTCTAAGCATTATCTTAGCGATGATAGGCGGTTTTTTAACGCGCAAACGAAACGTAATGTGATGAATTCAGTACAATGCACTATGGTCTGGCGAGCACTGTTTGCTGGCCAAAACTCGAGGAGTTATCTGATTGTTTTGGAAATTGGTATACATGGGGTTTCGAGGTTTTTAATTTCGAATCTGCTGTCAGAATTTTAAAATTCAAAATGGCGGATCCAATATGGCGACCAATTTTATTAATATATCCGTTTCATTCAAAATTTTGTATAAAGCCAGGGTTTTCGAAGTCTCTGATCACGAATATGATGTCAGAATTTCATCTTTCACCCAACTATATTAGGGTGATTCGAATTTTTTTTTAATTTACAAGTTATTTTCAAAGAACACAGAACGATAAAAGAAACCAACCTAATGTTTTCCATGTTTTCTGTTAACCATTAACTTAAGTCAATTTAAGTACATCCATTAGTTTCCTAGTAACAATAATAACACTATCTTATACAGTTTTGAAAAGTTCAAATAGTCAGTTTTGAGATCAAAAGATTGCGAAAATTATGAAAAAATTAAATATTATCAGATGTGCTTCAAATAAAACTTGTTTGGTTAGACATAAATTTCGAGATTATTTGTATTTGGATTATATTTATACAATATTGTTTTAATTTATTCAAAACTACAAACATATTACAATAGAAAACTAGTAGTTATAGTAACAAAAATAATGCTGTAACATTTTAAATGAGTTTCTATATCTCATTTTCTAACACTAAGCTATATAAAAGTGCATCGAAGTTTGGATCGATATCGAAATTCTCTAGATTGGGGCTCTCTTCGTCTTGCTCGTCTTCATTACTTGGTAAATAGTAATCCGCACTGCTCAGCAAGCATCTTACTTCTGCTGGAAGTTGCATACGTGCCTTTTTTTTATCCCGCCTGGAAAGACTTACGCTCGAAATCAGTGGATCTGACGTATCCAAGGCTCTGCAAAATACGTCGCCAAGGTTATAACTCTGCTGTTTTTGCGAGCATGATGCTGCTTATCGAATTTATAAAGTTTGTGCCTACTCTCTGATGCATCTTCCCCAAAATATCCAACTGGAAGTATCATGCTCTTAATAATTTGTTTCGAGTGAATAAGAACTTTGTGTACGGTAGCTGTCATCGGGCACCAAGGATATTTTTGATACATGATTTCTGCTGTTCGGAAAACAGAAAAGCTCAAAATTGTTTAAGTCTAGCGGAAGTTGGCACGACAAGCATGTCAGTATTATGTGTAAGTTATATATAAGCTCTTTGTCAACACCAGTGATTTCTGCAAATATTTCATTATTCAAAAAAGCGCGTCGTGATGTGTTCCCGTCGTTTGTATTTCCAAAGCCTCCAACTCTTGTTTATCAACATGCAGTCCAAGTTTTTCCCCAAAACAAGTCTTGAATTTTCTTTTTGTTTTCTGCAACTATGCGCTTATCTGCTTCATTGTGAATTTGCCACTTTTTACATCTTTTTATACTCAGCTGAGCAGAGCTCACAGAGTATATTAACTTTGATTGGATAATGGTTGGTTCTACAGGTATAAAGGAATCGAGATAGATATAGACTTCCATATATCAAAATCATCAGTATCGAAAAAAAAATTCGATTGAGCCATGTCCGTCCGTCCGTCCGTCCGTTAACACGATAACTTGAGTAAATTTTGAGGTATCTTGATGAAATTTGGTATGTAGGTTCCTGGGCACTCATCTCAGATCGCTATTTAAAATGAACGATATCGGACTATAAACACGACTACTTTTTCGATATCGAAAATTTCGAAAAATCGAAAAAGTGCGATAATTCATTACCAAATACGGATAAAGCGATGAAACTTGGTAGGTGAGTTGAACTTATGACGCAGAATAGAAAACTAGTACGTTAGAAACGTTTATGGCGATATCCCGAAAAGGCGTCCACCCATAGAACTAAGGCCCACTCCCTTTTAAAATACTTATTAACACCTTTCGTTTGATACCCATATTGTACAAACGCATTCTAGAGTCACCTTGGTCCACCTTTATAACGATATTCCGAAAAGGCGTCCACCTATAGAACTAAGGGCCCACTCCCTTTTAAAATACTCATTAATACCTTTCATTTGATACCCATATCGTACAAACAAATTCTAGAGTCACCCCTGGTCCACCTTTATGGCGATATCTCGAAAAGGCGTCCACCTATAGAACTAAGGTCCACTCCCTTTTAAAATACTCTTTAATACCTTCCATTTGATACACATTTCATACAAACACATTCCAGGTTACCCTAGGTTCTTTTTACAACATGGTGATTTCCCTTACTTTGTCTCCACAGCTCTCAACTGAGTATGTAATGTTCGGTTACACCCGAACTTAGCCTTCCTTACTTGTTTATAACTAAGATGAACAACGAATTCAAGAAACCTTATCCAGCAATGTAAAGGATTTATTCCATATTGTAAACTGCCGGGATTTGGTTTGAACTTTTTTGACGAGGGGTCTGTTATTTTTAAAAAGTCTTTTGGAGTTGCACTGCATATCGGAAAAGTTTGAGTTGAGTTGGTTTCAGTTAATATATTTGAAACTTTTCCATCAATTACTGTCAAATAAAACTTGCAATTTATTTGGAGTTTTTTCTGAGCATCTATTGTAATTAGTAGAGATTCCATTTCTTCGATTTCTTTTTTAATATTTTTATCTTCATTCAAGATAACCTCTCTTGTTTCTTTTATATATACTAGTTTTAGTGGTCGGCAGAATCTAGTGGATTGTGTTGTTCGATTGCACCATAAAATGTTTCCAGCTGCATCTTTTAATCATAAAGGTGTAAACGTGGTTCTCGCTACCAAGTGCTACGAAGTGTTCAATTGCGATGATATTGATGAGGACGGAAAGTTCTGTTTAAAAAGCGAATGACCCGTGCTACTATCAAACCCGTAACCGATAGTTAAATCAGCGACTAAAAATTCCTCTTTTTTGGACTCCATGGTTGCAAGGATTACGTCCTTTTGTAACTCAACAATTCTTTCGGTTGTATGCCTTATTAACATGTGTAACGAAACTTTTGCATAATTTTCTGTTACAGTGATTATCGCCGGTCGGCATTCGCGTTTTTTGTTTAAAATCTCTTCATATTGTGGGTAAATGTAAGAATTTCGCCTATTATTTTCCAAGCGCATATTCATATACTGCTCCTTCGTGTAGTTATTGTCTAAAATGGCTCATTTCCAGATATCGGAATGGGAGATATTTCGTTAAATTTATTATCAACAACTTTTTGAGTTTGGAAACATTTATGGGATTTTGACAAACTGCCCTCAAAGTAGCAGCTAAATCAACATTACCCCTTTTTACCGCAGCCGTAGAAGTAGCACGAAGCATTAAACCTAGGTTGTTTTCTTGACTTCTGCTTTTCAGCCTGTCTTCTTTGGGATCAGTCCGATTATTCATTGAAAACAAGTGGTTCGCGGCCCATTTTTGATATGGTGGTTAAAAAAATGATTTCGGTGTTTTTATTATAGGTTCTATTTGAAGCCATTCAGCGTTTTTCCTCAAAAAAATCGATAACATTTCCCCCATCTTTCACTCATTTGCAGGCATATAAGTCTTGATTTTCCTTCAGGTATCTGTCATATTCTTCAGTTGTACTTTCTTTAATTACGTCTTTTAACAGAAAGTTGAAAACAGCGTTTCTTTTCTTATCATTTTTCACTGCTTCTTTCCAAACATCAGAAAGCACGGAAACACGCACGTAGAAGTTTTCTAAGAAAAAGGGCTTTTATTCAAAAAACGCAAAAAAGCGCAACGTAATAGTCAGCCCTCTAACTCAGAATTGAATGCATTTTATGCTCAAAGAAGTTTTAGGTCAGACAACCTCAGACTTTTTTTATAGCTCTCCTTAACTAGAAGTATTATCTAATAGTAATTTCCGATCAGTTTTATTAATTTATATGTAGTATTTTGTTATAAACAAATATAGACCGCCCCTGAAGAAGATAAGGATAATTATCGAAACGTTGGGCTAAATGGTGGAATAAATAACATTTTATTTGCACTTGACCCTAATAGATCAGTAAAGCTAGAAGTATTATCATCATCATCATCATCATCATTTATTCAAGTGTTCGTTATTAGTACAGTAAGATAACAGAATCTTTTATCGTACAACAAAAATTATTAAAAGTCAAGTGAATCGTATTCATTTATACATATACATATATACATAAATTTAACAAATTTTAAACAGAATAAATAGCTTAAGTATAAAAAGCATAGAAAAAGGAAGGTAAGAAGTCAGTAGAGGATAGTTGCATTATGCTGATAGTTGGTTTATGTGTTATTAGAAAAAAAAACTATAAAGATCACGTCTATAGTTGTTTTGGTTTAAAGAGTTTCTCACAGTAGACGGAATTGAGTTCCAGAGACGTATGGTGTTGACGAAGAACAGCCTAGCCAATGCCACATAATTAAAACTGGGTATATTCAAAGTACATGACCTGGTGGACCTATTAAACGCAAGTTTGTCATACAAGTATGGCGGAGACTTCGTTAAGATTAGTCTGAATAAAAATATGCAACTCCTTGCCCTTTGATACTCAGTTATGTGGCAACCTAATAGACGAAATCTCCATGCAGACATGGTCAAATCTGTGCAAGCCATACACATACCGAGTGACGTGGTTGAAAGCAACCTCCATTTTATGGGCAGAGCTCGAATCTAATGCATTGTATACCAACTCTTAGTATGCTATGATTGTCATAATCAGCTGTATGGCTAGCTTTCTCCTAATTTGAAAGGGAGTGTAGGGCGCGGACTGCCTCAGATTACGCAAAGTGACATAAACTTTACCCATCACGGCGTTAATATGGTTGCTGCCATTATGACTGGAATTAATCACTATACCAAGATTCTTTACTTTATTGACAGTCTTCACGTTAGAGTTGCCAATAATTATTGCATGTATTTGAAGGCTCGGCGGCCACCGTGGTGTGATGGTAGCGTGCTCCGCCTATCACACCGTATGCCCTGGGTTCAACTCCCAGGCAAAGCAACATCAAAATTTTAGAAATAACGTTTTTCAATTAGAAGAAAATTTTTCTAAGGGGGTCGCCCCTCGGAAGTGTCTGACAAGCGCTCCGAGTGTATATCTGCCATGAAAAGCTCTCAGCGAAAACTCATCTGCCTTGCAGATGCCGTTCGGAGTCGGCATAAACATGTAGGTCCCGTCCGGCCAATTTGTAGGGAAAATCAAGAGGAGCACGACGCAAATTGGAAGAGAAGCTCGGCCTTAGATCTCTTTGGAGGTTATCGCGCCTTTCATTTATTTATTTTTATTTGAAGGCTCGATATGTTTTTCTTAGCAATAGGTAACATGTATGATTTTGAAACATTGAGACATAGGCCATTGTCATTCGCCCAACATAATATGGATGACAAATCACTATTTACTCGACAACATAAGTCACATATATCAGTAAACTCACTAGACAAATACAACTGAATATCGTCAGCGTACGCATGCACATTAACAAATCTACACACATTAAACACATCGTTTATAAAGAGACTAAATAGCAAAGGACCAAGTATAGACCCTTGAGGAACACCAGCTGTTAATTCCTTTGGCTGCGATACATTAGCACCGTTGCTCACGAATTGTGACCGGCCGAATAGGTAACTTTTTATCAAGTTGTGAGCGTTGTTACCGAATCTAAAGTATCGTTGCAACTTGTAACATAACAATGAGTAGTTAACAGAGTCGAATGCCTTGGAAAAGTCGAGTAAGCATAGAAGCGTTAGTTGGCCTTTGTCAAGGGCACACGTATGTCATCCAAAAAATTCAAAAAAATTATCATCAAAATTAGAGCCCTTTTTGAAAGGGATTTTATTTTTTATGCAGCAATCAATATTAATTGATTTTTCGTTTAATCACAAATACTTACCTTGCTTATTGACCTCCATTAATTTTTTTTTAAATATATGCGCTATCTGAGGAATTATTAAACTTTTAAATACGAGGAAGCTGAAAAGGAACTTTTAAATTTTTTTTTCGAAATGCGAAATTTGACAGCTTAAATCTTTACTGCCAAATATTTAAAGAAAAAACCAAGTATGCACTTTCTTAGTCTGAAGTATTATTTTTGTGAGGGTATAACAAAAAAATTGATATCGAATACTTTAGAAAATGACTTTTGGCCAGCAAACCCCGGTCGCCAGACCAATAGTGCAATGAACTGAATGCTTGGTGTTTAAATTTTGCATTGCATTTCTTAATTTCAGCCAAACATTTAGCAAGAATTCAAATGCGTTTATTTATATTTAGAATGTCTTCTGTAAATGTGAATGTTGACACATATATTCGATACGTTAAAGTACCGAAATAGAATGTTTACCGATTTAAATATAGAATACCGAAAGATAAATGGTGTATCTAGTCAAATAAAGAAACAAAAAAATAAGGCTCGTGCGAAAAAAAAATCTTAATGGCATTAGATAAAATTAAACAAGTAAAGGTGTCTAAGTTCGGGTGTAACCGAACATTATATACTCAGCGTGAGCTTCAATTGTACATTTCATTTCAGATAAATTACTTTTCTACATAACACGTGGCACCGCCCCTTTAAAAGAAAAATGTCACCCCATTTCCTCTTAAAATAAAACTTGTAAGTGAAATATCATTGACACAAAGCTCTTTTTTGCTAAGATATAGCTTATTATTTCCGTTAACGACCCTTTTAAAAATCTTTTGTATAAAAGTGGGCGTGGTCTTTAACCGATCTCGTCCATTTTTACTAGAAGTATTTTCTGCTATAAGGAAAATATGTGTACCCAATTTTGTTACGATATGCTAATTTTTCTTCGAGTTATGGCTCCCAAACATAGAAAATTGCTTAGTCATAAAAGGGGCGGTTCCACGCCCATTTTTTAAGTTTTTCCTATTTATTGTTATAAATCCACTAGGTAAATGAAATACCATTGATATAAAGCTTTTTTTTGCAAAAATTTTGCTTATTTTATTCGTCCACGACCCTTTTAAAAATCTTCTATATAAAAGTGGGCGTGGTCCCTAACCGATTTGATTAATTTTTCTTCAAAGCATTCCTTATAGTAAAGGCAACCTCTTTGCCGAATTTTGTTACGATAGGTTTAACGATTTTTGATTTATAATTAATAATATTTGTAAAATTGATGTTATCACAAGTGGGCGGTGCCACGCCCGTTTTCAATTTGTTTTTCAAATTTTTATCAAGAGCCTCAATATCAGTCCCTACGTCAAATTTCAACGTTCTAGATGTATTATTTACTAAATAATCAGGTTTTTTGTGTTTTATAAAATGTTATATATATAAAATGTGGGCGTGGTTATCATCCGATTTCGCTCATTTTCAATACCAATCTATTCTGGGTCAAGATAAGCTCGTGTACCAAATTTGGTGAAGATATCTCCATATTTACTCAAGTTATCGTGTTAACGGACAGACGGACGGACGGACGGACATGGTTCAATCAAATTTTTTTTCGATACTGATGATTTTGATATATGGAAGTCTATATCTATCTCCATTCCTTTATACCTGTACAACCAACCGTTATCCAATCAAAGTTAATATACTCCGTGTGCAAAGCACGCTGAGTATAAAAAAGGCGTGAGTACCAAGTACTCGTGAAGCGCGTTGTGTGTACATATAGGTGTACGGTTAGAAAATTAATGTTTTCTAGCCCAGTTGTTGAACTGGAACCACAACAGCAATAACTATGCCAGACACAAATATTTTCCGGGGGAAGAACTTACTCAGCTTGCTATCGGGAATAATCGACATCGAAAAGTTATTGTATTATTATTGGTTTATTATCGATAACGATTAATTATCATCAAGTTATCGGTATGTTGTCTTCTTGTTATCGCCGAGTTATCGGCTTCTTATCACGGGTTACATATATATATTGAAGTTTAATCGTTATCTGTTTAATAACAAACCTGTGACTCGTCGATATCAAACCGATGAATCGACGATAACACTCTAACTCTTGCCAGCTTTCCTTGAAGAAGCCGATTACTTTTCGATTACGGATCGATCACTTTACAATATCAAATTGATAACAACAAAAAATCAATAGCTTATCATATATGCTTTTAACATAAAAATTGGTTTACGATAATTTTTTTCCAAGGGTGAGCGTGCGAGAAAAAACAATGGACTCTCCTGTGCTAACGTTAAAAAACACACCACAGTGAGAAAACAATGTTTTTGCCTTTTTTTTGAGATTTTTCAACTTAAAAATTTTTTCGAAGGGTAGGCCAACCTTTGGCAAACGATTAACATATTTTTATACTCAGTTGAGCAGAGCTCACAGAGTATATTAACTTTGATTGGATAACGGTTGGTTGTACAGGTATAAAGAAATCGAGATAGATATAGACTTCCATATATCAAAATCATCAGGATCGAAAAAAAATTTGATTGAGCCATGTCCGTCCGTCCATCCGTCCGTTAACACGATAACTTGAGTTAATTTTGAGGTATCTTGATGAAATTTGGTATGTAGGTTCCTGAGCACTCTTCTCAAATCGCTATTTAAAATGAACGATATCGGACTAAAACCACGCCCACTTTTCGATATCGAAAATTTCGAAAAACCGAAAAAGTGCGATAATTCATTACCAAAGACGGATAAAGCGATGAAACTTGGTAGGTGAGTTGAACTTATGACGCGGAATAGAAAATTAGTGAAATTTTTGACAATGGGCGTGGCACCGCCCACTTTTAAAAGAAGGTAATTTAAAATTTCTGCAAGCTGTAATTTGGCAGTCGTTGAAGATATCATGATGAAATTTGGCAGGAACGTACTATTATATATGCTTATCCTATTACTATATATATGCTTAATAAAAATTAGCGAAATCGGAGAGCGACCACGCCCACTTTAAAAAAAAATTTTTAAAGTCAAATTTTAACAAAAAATTTTATATTTTTAAAGTATATAAGTAAATTATATCAATATTCAACTACAGTAATGATATGGTGCAACAAAATACAAAAATAAAAGAAAATTTCAAAATGGGCGTGGCTCTGCCCTTTTTAATTTAATTTTTCTAGGATACTTTTAATGCCATAAGTCGAACAAAAATTTACCAATCCTTGTGAAATTTGGAAGAGGCTTAGATTCTAGGACGGTAACTTATTTCTGTGAAAAAGGGCGAAATCGGTTGAAGCCACGCCCTGTTTTATACACAGTCGACCGTCTGTCCTTCCGCTCGGCCGTTAACACGATAACTTGAGCAAAAATCGATATATCTTTACTAAAATAAGTTCACGTTCTTATCTGAACTCACTTTGTATTGGTATAAAAAATGGCCGAAATTCGACTATGACCACGCCTACTTTTTCGATATCGAAAATTACGAAAAATGAAAAAAATGCCATAATTCTATACCAAATACGAAAAAAGGGATGAAACATGGTCATTGGATTTGTTTATTGGCGCAAAATATAACTTTCAGAAAAAAACTTTGTAAAATGGGTGTGACACCTACCATATTAAATAGAAGAAAATGAAAAAGTTCTGCAGGGCGAAATAAAAAACCCTTGAAATCTTGGCAGGAATACTGTTCGTGGTGTTACATATATAAATAAATTAGCGGTATCCAACAGATGATGTTCTGGGTCACCCTGGTCCACATTTTGGTCGATATCTGGAAAACGCCTTCACATATACAACTACCACCACTCCCTTTTAAAACCCGCATTAATACCTTTAATTTGATACCCATATCGTACAAACAAATTCTAGAGTCAACCCTGATCCACCTTTATGGCGATAACTCGAAAAGGCGTCCACCTATAGAACTAAGCCCACGCCTTTTAAAATTCTCATTAACATCTTTAATTTGATACACATGTCATACAAACACATTCCAGGGTTACCCTCGGTTCATTTTCCTACATGTTTATTTTCCCTTATGTTGTCACCATAGCTCTCAACTGAGTATGTAATGTTCGGTCACACCCGAACTCAACCTTCCTTACTTGTTTATTTAAAAAATTGTATTTTGGGGCGCCAGCTTCTCACAGCCTGAACACATCTTTGGCGTTACTTTTTTCCAATGGCGGGCTAACGAAAAAGGGTGGGCTATCCTGGGTAATATTGAGCAAACGAACCACAGTGTAATAGCAATCTTTTGCACTTTTTCTTTGGGGAAGGGGTTTTATCAAATTGAACATTTTTTCACGAAAATTTCGTTTTCAAAAGTGGGGCTAACAAAAAAGGTAGGCTATCCTGAGCTAACCTTGCCTGAGCTGAGCTACACTTGCGCTTGGCCGCACTGGCAGGGTGTTGCCGGATGGAGGGGGCGGACTTAGTCCGAAAATTTGATCATGTCTTCAACACCGGGCATATCAATGTTGAAGTGAATCATATCGCTAATGTAAGACAACATTAAGAGTGAGAAAGTGCGTTATTACTTGTGAAGCCAAGCAAGTCTGAAATAAGGATACTTACAAACGTTCTCACTAGACTTTTACGCCATTTAGCACGACGTTGCCCCATCCCAACAAGATTCTTTTGTAGCTTTTAACATGGAAGGAAGCGAGGTCAATTCATTAAGTTTATCTAAAATTCCAAGCATATCGACAAATGCTCTCCCATTCCGTAGGACACATTTTTGGTGTAGGCCTACGCGATCTGCGGTATAATGTGGAGAAAATTAGTACCGATACAGGCGGACTTAGGATCCATTATTAATACCGCTTGCTTCTCTACTTCAGCATGCGTGCTACATAAACTTACACGCATACACTCATACACATACATATATAACAGCATATTTGTACAAGTTAACTACATTTTATCGATTTTCTCGCACTCGACATTAATTTCGAAGAATTTTACGTTTGGATGAACTCAAACACTTTGGCTGAATAATTGAGTATTTAAAATTGAAAAACGATGTAGTAAGTAGGTAAATTGCTATGGGCAATGTTTAACAAATTACCGCCAATTGTATGCGTCTCCTTTGTCGTATCTCGCATCTCGGTCCTTTATTTTATTTTATTGTGTAACTTTGTCACTTTTGTTTGCATTCTTTAACCCATTTGTTTTATGAGTTGAGCGAGAAAATTAAGTCCGGGTATATTAAATTTTTGTCTATAGATACACTTTTCTTATTTTTTGATTCAAAACAAGTTACTACGCAGCTTTAATTTGGCTACAAAATTTATAGCAGAGGCAAAGTAATCAACTTAAAACAACTCCGGTCTTGCTAAGGGTACCTTTTTCATATCCCGGTATGGTTAGGGTGTTCCTATAGCAAAGAGCTGAGTTGTTCGTCTCCTAACACATCTATCTTCAAAGCGTGAAACCTTACCTCAGCGTAAATGAGCAGAAAATGCACAGCCATCTCGTCATAACGAAGAAAGAAAGGGCAATTTAAATGACCAGATTCCCTGATCCCAGCCATATGTGTTATACCTTGTAAGCTCACTTATCAATAATTCTTTAAGTGGTCTGTATTTTGATGCACTCAGTGAAAGTTGACAACTTCTAAAATGTATAACGTTATGAGTTTTTGACACGAAGCTTCCCAGTCTCTCTTGAATATTCACAAAGTTTCTAGCCGTAGATTAAATGGTCGAATTAGTGTGTTCTAGGTCAAGAAATAGGCCAAGGAATACTTGCTCTTTTTCTTGTAGCAGTAATTCGCCCCATCCAACAGGTGCAAATTTTCATGGATATCCTCTAACAGAAGTCCGAGGACACTTGCAGTACCAACAGGTCTGGACCAAACAGAGATAATTGTTAAAGACATTGGTTCCAATTAAAAAAGATTGTTGCGCGTCTGTCTGGGAGAGGTCTAGTTTTCTCCATATCGAGTTTCGGGTATTAGGCTTCTGAGAATGAAGCTCGGCGGGCATAAATTGGCATAATACTCATGTGCGGCCCTCAGCCTCCATCTTTTTAAGCTGTTTCAAATCAAAAGCCTGAAAGAAATGTGTACCGGTTCGCTTCGTAGCGCTTACTGAGATATTTCCTTAAGTTCTTGGGATGCGAGAACGTATCAATCAGTTGTTTCTTACCACTGGAGGGAATTTAAGAGAAACTATTTGTTCAGTTTTTCATTTTTCTCCTCTGTGGGCAGTACTTCCTCCTCAGGTGATGGTAGTTCCGAGCGCAGTTTTCTGATAGACCTGCGAATTTCTCCAGTTTGATTCTTTTAAGCTCGACGAGCATAATCAGAGACGCGTAGCACATAAGCGGTTGGTCAATTGTTTTAAGCGTGAGTGGCAGAGTTTCTTTGTCTTTGCCCAAAGTACCGACAACGAGAGAGTTGAGGATTTTGCTGCCGCACTCCGCACCTTAGCTGCAATTGCGGCTGAATGCTCATGGAAATGTTGGCCACTATTTATATTGAATCCAGTATATTTAGGAGCAAACGAACAATCAGTAGCCATCGACGTGGATGCTAATAGCTGGAGGCTAGAGATATAGTATTTGATTTAAAAGCATAGCTCATCTATGGCAGATTCAGGAATACTATCGCGCTTGTGATCGGGATAGGAAACAGTGGGTGACTCCCTCCGGTAGGGAAGGGAGCTTCGAGATGTAGGTTCTGAACAGTAGTGGAGTAAGAAAACAACTCTGGGAAGTACCCCTTGCCGACCAGTCACCTAAATAATTCGTGTACCACCTTTTAAGACCAGATAGATATTACAACCTTCTATGCCTCCAAGTAACATGCCGTGGTTTAACGCCTCAAAAGCGTTTACAGGTCTAGCGCAACAAGCATTGTCCTGTGGTGGGGTTCTTCATTCAGGTAAGCAACTGTCGGCTTCCCCGAAACTTCTGTGCTGTCTATTTTCCGAGGTACATACATCGCTGAACCAGTTTCAAAGTACCTAGATCTTTCCAATGCGTTTTAGTGCAGTGGCTGTTGCTTCAAGTGCTTAAACCACCGACCCTCCATTTGCTCCCTACAATTTAGTCACGGCTTTGAAAATTACGAAAAGCTCGGTTGGGAAGACCGTAATATACTTAAGTCAGTTTTGGAGCCCTCAGCTAGTATTCTCTATTTTCAACCTGCGCTTTATAGGACTGTTTTGTGTCATACAAACCAACCTCAAAACTTATACAAGTTCCTGCCGGGTATTGAAAATATATATTTGCATTTATCGATCTTTTTGTAAGCAATCAGGGTCATTATACCCATTAATGCAGCTAGTTAGATTTCTTTTGTATGAACATATATACCTACACATTAATATTGTATGTATTGCTGTGCATGCACAAACACCAATGAACTCTGACTAAGAGACCCACCTACAATTTACGGCTCGTATAGTTGATGAGTCGACGTGTGTAAGTAAACATAATAACACCGGATCAGATACTAAAGCGGATACTATGACTAAAAAAAAGCAACAATAAAATTAAGTAAACATCAATTTAAACGACTGGCTTATGGATGGTTGGTTAGTTGGTAGACCCTTGCGGTTGTGAATGTCGCCGCCGCCAGCCAACAATACAAAACTCCAATGCAGAAGCAGCCTGAAAAAAGCCAAAGGCGGCAGGTCATTTAGTTTGACTGTATGAGTCAAACAGTCAGCAAAATGCTGTATAATGAGCCAAAAGCACGCTCAAATAATATGCCAGTGGCGCTGCTGGTAGCTGCGTTGCAATAATCGGGCGTGCCACTGATGGCTATAAACAATTGTAGGAACAGAAAGTAAATCAACTAAGTACAGAACTTTTCGTCGAATATGCGTCAGCAGTGTAATTGGAGTTTGAAATGCGCTTGTGCGGTTGGTGACGCGTGTGCTGGACTCGCACCTAAATGATGCACAATAAAGTGTGTGAGATGTATTTTAAGAAAAGTGCGATTTTTCAATTTTAATGCCTTCTGGCACTCGCTCTACGTGCCGAGACGGCGAAGAAACATTTGCAATGTACGAAGTTGCTTTTGGATAATGCAAAGCAGCAGACTTACATTGTCATATTGCAGTGGATGAACATTGGGGAGGGTAGTTTTTTTTTCAAAATGCTCAACGGACTATTTCGACCAAATTTGCTGTGTTGATTTTGGGCATTAAACCAAATGTGCTAGCGGTAAGGCAAGTGCAAGCGTATTGTTTGATGGTAGTCTACTGTATATGCGGAATACAGATTGTAAGTGTAGGGTAAGTGTAGGCATAATGTAATAATATGTGGGAATGGTGTGATTGATATAATAGGAAATCTCCAATGTACGTGTGGCGTAATGTTAGATCCTAAAATGTTGAAGTGGTGGAAGGATGGGATATGAAAGGCAAGGAAAAAAGAAAACAGATGGAGAGCGGAGAGCAAAGTAAAGATGAAACACCAAAACCCAGACCGGACGAATTATCGATTTGGGAACCATTTGTTATCGAGGTGTTATAAATTTGTTTATAACGAAAAGTTATAAATAAGTTATCGGTTTTAAATGACGGTTTATCGTTTTTCTAATGTGTTATCGCTTTTTTATAGATTTCATATCAAACCATTTTGATTTTTTTGTATTGAATACTTATTGATTTTGTTTTCCGATTTGTTATCGAGGAGTTATCGTTTGTGGCCACCGTGAAATTATAAATTTGTTATCGACAACCCTTATTGTAGGGGTTTTAATGAGGGATCTATCGATTTTTATTGAACAGTCATTGATTTACCATCGAGACTTACCAGTTTGTTATCGATTTGCTACCGAAGAGTTATCGGTTACATATAAATAGTTATCGATTTGTTATCGGAGTCTTAGCGGTTTGTTATCGACGCGTTATCGGTTTGGTGTAAAAGCCGCCATGGTGTGGTTGTAGCGTGCTTCGTCAACCACATTGAAGATCCTGGGTTCAAGTCCCAGGCAAAGCAGCATGAAACATTTAGAAACAATTGCTTTTCTAATCAGGGTCGCCCCTCAATAGTGATTTGGCAAACACCATAAGTGGGTTCTGCCATGAAAGCTTTTCAAGGAAAACTTATCTGCCTCACAGATGTCGTTTGGAGTCCGCTTTAAACATCTAGGTCCCGTCCCACAATTTTTAGGAAAAATCAAAGGGAGCACGATGCAAATTGGAATAGAAGCTCAGCTTAAAATCTCTTCGGAGGTTATCACGCCTTGTAATTTATATAAAGAGTTAGTGGTGTGTTATCTAACAGTTATCGATTTGCTATCAAACAGATAACGATAACACTTTGAAAACATTATTTAACCTCAACGATCCCAGACAACATTTTGAAAAGATCCTTTACGATTCCAATGAATATTACACTGTTAGGGACCATTATATCGGTTAAAGCTGTTTTTCAAACTTTTTTCCACTTTAATGGAAACCTTCACTACTGCTCTTTTAATTTTATTAAGTTTAAAATTTTAACTTATTTGAACAATCATTTTAAAATTTAAATTTTTTTAAAACAAACCCAAATAAATATCTAGAAACAAAGCTTGAAGGAAGTCTGGTTTTGAAACAAAATCAAAAAGTTTCAAAAATCTAAAAATAGGAGCACGTTTAAACTTCTGGATTACTTAAAGTTTTTAACTTACGCGCAGAAATCATAAAAAAAACAAATCATTTGTGATAAGCGCTGAAAAAAACCTCAAATAGTTTTAAAGCAAAAACAAAAAAATTGTAAAAAAATATAAAAATAGAAACTTAAAAAAGCTCTGGTTTTGTAAGCAAAACCCGAACGTTTTCACAGCTGTTTTAAGAGATGTGATACCTTAGTAGTATAGCACACACTTCGCGATGCTGAGAACTTGCAACTCGAAATTATAACGAAACAAATCATATTTAGGATCTTAACTGGTTATTGAATAAAACCTAAAACGTTAAAAATTTTTAAAATAAACTTCTGTAAATTATGGTTTTAAAACAAAACCTTGAAGTCTTACAAGTTTCGTATATTATATTGTTTACTGTATACCTCAGTAAATTACACTGTTGAACCAATTAAAGGTGAAAGAATTTTTTCAAAGTTATTTCCACATTATGGAAACCACCTCCTAGTTTCACTACTAACCTATATCTAAAATTGTTTTTAAAAACAAACCAAAATACTTTTAAAAAGGCCTAGAAATAAACCTTGAAGGATGTTCTGGTTTTGAAACAAAATAAAAAAAATCAAAAAATAGGAACACATGTATAAACTTACTCGGATTAAAAAAAAACTTTTAAGTTTTAACTTACCCCGAAGAAACTATGAAAAAAAAAAAATTCCATTCACAAAATGTTGTTTAAAACAAAGAAACGGAAAAGTTAAAAAAAAAATAAAAAACATTTTTTTATCTCTAATAATCAATAAAAATCAAACTGGAAAAATTTTCGGTTTGCTTAAAACAAAACCATTGAGCCGTTTTTTTATACAAGTGCTAATAGAGATGTCGATAATCTTAGTAATGGAGCATACCAACTCCCAATCCTGAGAAATTTTCACTCGAAAGTTAACTAAACACTAGTCTAACATATCTACAAACTGGGTTGTGAATAAAATCTGAAGAAGTTTAAACAAACAATCTTAAAACATATAACTTGGGTGGCCTTCTGGTGGTTTTAAAAACACCCACTGAGAGCTGTTTAAAGTAGTCTATGTATTATTTGTTATCTCACAATC
>JARSSU010024775.1:0-35881 GCA_029619165.1 Eurosta solidaginis
TTTCTACTGTGCCTTATTTTGTCTTAAATCAATAAATTTGTTTGTTTAAAATATTATTGTGCTAAAAATAAGTGTAAACACATGTGTACTGGCATTCAGCAATTTAAAGTTCTGCTTTTCTCTTACTAAATAAATTGTATCTAAAAATAATTAATAAAGTGTGTACATCCATACATACACATACATATTTGCCGAGTCACTTTGCATATTTGGTGTTGCATTTGGATTGGCATTTATTTATTTTCAGTTTTCAATTGTTATTGTGCTCGTGCACATTTACTTCATTTTCTTTTCACTGCCACAGCTGTTTGCATTGTGTGTTGTTAAGCGTCAGTTAATAGCGATCTTAAACTGCTCATACAGTGATCTTCAAACTGCTCAAACAGTGATTTTCTTACTGTGATCTCCAAACTACTTTCACTGCCTCCGTCTGTTTAATCATTTTACTTTAAGTTACAATGTCTTGCATTTTGTTAACTGCCAATTGAAAGGTGATACCGAGCGTTTCGTGTCGTGCTGGCTTTGTGATGAGCTTGCTCATATGAAGTGCGCTAGTTTGACAGCAAGGGTGTGTGATGCGATCAACGATAACAAGGGTGTGCGTTGGCTCGTGCCTGAAATTGCAGATCCACGGAAGTAGATCTTTTTAAGCTTTTCAAACATACCCGAAACGCATTCTCCGAAATCGGTAAGGAACTTTCTACATTAGGGGATAAATTCAAGTATTATAAAAACTTGTTTAAAACTTTCAAATGTATTACCGATTCAGCTGCTAATGCTAACAGCGACAGTCGTGACAGCAAACGAAAACGAACTGATGTCTCGCTGGCGTACTGACCCTAGACCCCGTTCAAAACATCCAGAACCCAATCGTTCCTACACCCAGCACGATAGAATTAATAAACTTAGCATCTCCAAGTCCTCTTACAATAGAGCCTTCACATCAAAGGCACCTCCAACAAAACTAGCAGCTAGAAAAAATATTGAACCTGCAAACCGTTCTCAGGCGACTGAGTCTGGAACTAGGAAGTTGGTTGTAGTCCCTCCTAAAAAATCGATATTCGTGTCAAGATTCGAGAGGGATATTACTGAGGAGGATCTGAAATCATATATCTTCTCAAAAAGGAAAACCCATGACGTAACAATTCGGAAATTTAATTTTAGTTATGAAAGAAACGTATCTTCCTTTAGATTAGATGTACCTATTGACCATTTTGACACTATCTTGAGTAACGATTTTCGCCCTCTGGGGACACTGTGCGGGAATTTGAATATAGGCGGAATAAGAGTGTTCCAAACTTAGCAAAGATCCCTGTTAATAACACTGAGTCAAAAAACTGAACGAAAATCTGCTTTAGATATACTTTACCAAATGTTAGAGGCTTAAACACCAAGTTAACAGCACTGTTTTTAAAATCATTTAACTCAAGCTACGATATAATTGCTTTAACCGAAACCTGGCTAAAACCTCACGTTTTTAACTCAGAGATCCTCTGTAATGACTACCAGATATATCGAAATGACCGCCTGCACATGGGTTTGAGGTGGAGTTCTGCTTGCTGTACACTCTTCAATACCATCTGAAGAGATTTGCGTAACCGCCACCGATACAACTGAGTTCTTGTGCATACGCACACAACTAGCAAATTTCCACATTTATTTGGCCATCTGTTATATCCCGCCATCTTCTGACTGTCCGTTTATATGCATCACATTTCCTTGCTAAGAACTGTTAATTCGATGCTAAGCCTTCCGATTCCATTATTGTCTTGGGTGACTTCAATATGCCACACATATCATGGTGCATCTCTGACTTTAAATCGTACCAGCTTCGTCAAAGTCTTCCAACAATGAATTTCTAGACGGAATGTCTGAGCTGTGCCTTCAATAAATCAACATCCAATCGAATATATTCGGAAGAGTGTTAGATTTAGCCTTTGTGGATGATGAATCTAAATATTCCATAGTCGATGCGAACCCATTATTGAACCTGAAGATGCTTACCACCCTTCCCTCAAATAGTTTACGAAGTTGTAAATTATGCTTGTAACAGCGGAATAAACGATACAACTCCAGTTATCGCTTCGACTTTGCGAAGGCCAATTTTAAAAATTAAATCGTGATCTATCTCGAATAGATGTGGCCAATATTTAATGCTGATGTGGAGCAAAGCGTTTCTCACTTTTACAATACCATTTACTGTCTTTTTGAAAAATACGTACCTAAGCGGATTTGTGTACATTCCGATACAAGCCAAGTATGGTTAACTAAGAGCTGAAAATTTTAAAGAATAAAAAGTCTCGGATCTTTCAGTTGTTCAAAAAGACGGGTTTACATAACCATTATTTACAGTACTCGATTCTACGCTGCAAGTATTTTCAACTGAACAAAAGTGTTACAAAGCTTATCTTTGTAAAATGAAAAGAAATATAACTTGCAACCCGAAGGCATTTTACGGATTCGTAAACTCTAAACGCAGGGTGAAAGGGTTTCCATCATCCATGAAATTCCAAGATAATATTTCCAGCGATGATCAAGAGATCGCCGACTTCTTTGCGGAATTTTTCAAATCAAATTACTCTATTGAGACCAACGTTTCACCTAATGAATACCCATACCATATTGATTCATGTTATTCAATCAGAGCTCCATTTATATCTTCAGAAGATGTATTATCTTATTTAAAAACTTTAAAAGTATCATATTCATACGGCCCCGACAGGATCCCGACACACTTTCTTAAAAATGTGCTGCAAACATCTATCAGCCGCTAACAGATTTATTTAATTTATCTTTAATTTATGGCGTTTTCCCAACAATATGGAAGGAATCTTTTCTTATTCCGCTTCATAAAAATGGAAGCAGGTCTTCAATAGAAAACTACCGGGGCATAGCAAAGTTATCCGCTATCCCAAAGTTATTTGAGGCTATTGTTACCCACCACCTAACATTCTCTATTTCCCCCATAATTGCAAGCTCGCAGCATGGGTTCTGTAAGGGCAAATCACCTATCACCAATTTACTAGAATTTACCACCCACGTTTCTAATGGATTTAGAAAAGGCCTTCACACTGATGTAATTTACACCGATTTCAGTAAAGCTTTCGACAAGGTATCACACCCATTACTTATTCATAAGCTCAGTCACTCGGTTTTCAACCCCGTCTTATATGTTGGATTTCTTCGTATCTTGGTTATCGTACGCAAAAGTAATCTTTAAAATACACTTTCTGGGGTCATCAATGTTTCTTCTGGTGTTCCTCAGGGCAGCCATCTTGGTCCGATTCTGTTCTTGTTGTTCATAAACGATATATCTGGTACAATTAAATACTCAAAAATCTTGATGTACGCAGACGATGTAAAACTTTTCAAATCATGTGCCTCGGTTGAGGAACATTCCTTGCTTCAAATGGATTTAAATCACTTGGCTACCTGGTGCAATGTAAATTATATGCCGCTCAATCTCCAAAAATGTAAATTCATGTGTTTTTCTCGGAGAGTTTCGCCACTAGCTTCATATACAATTAACAACTATAGTCTAGAAACTGTAAATAATTTTATTGACTTGGGAGTCATGATGGATTCCAAACTTAGTTTCAATCTTCATATTATGCTACAGTGAATAAAGGCAAAGGTGTTTTTGCATTTGTTAAACGGTGGTCAAAAGAATTTAACGACCCTTACATAACTAAAGCACTTTTTACAACATTAGTTAGGCCAATATTAGAATACGGCTCGATAATTTGGAATCCGCGTTATCAAGTCCATGCAGACAGTCTCGAATCAATACAAAAACAATTTTTACTATTTGCCTTAAGAAATTTCCAATGGAACTCTTTAACTAATCTTCCACCTTATACTAATCGATTAAAGCTTATCATCTTCCAACTCTTGCTAGTCGAAGGGAAATGCTTGGTGTAATATTTATGACAAAACTTTTAAATGGATCAATTTCGAGCCCATTCCTTCTGAATGAACTGAACTTTTGCGTTCCCTCTCGGACATCGAGACACTTCAAACCTCTTCTGCTGAAACAATGTAGAACGAAATTCGAACAAAATGAACCTTTTCGGCGTTTATGCCAAGATTATAACACTCACTCAAACACATTTGATATCTCGGACTCCCTTTTTCTATAAAAAAGATTGTTCTCACCTCTCTAAATTAATGTATAATACGTTTGCTTCTGTTCTCTTTAAGTATTACGCTTGGCTGATGAAATTTCTTCTGTAGCTGAGCAGTCTCAGATCGTGACGCTTGACAACCGCTGCCCATCAAAGACTCGGCAAAATAAAAACAAAAAAATAAAAAAAAATGTTATTATATATATATATAAATCGATCGCGTGAACAGGATTAGCCTGGTTTCATTGGGCCACTTGAGGGCAGCGCGCTGCCACAACGTCCATTACATATTTTTCCTATTGATATTTTTTTTATTCAATGGGTTTATTAATAAAATTATGTTTCGTATTGATACTTTCTATTTCGCAGGTCATTAATAAAAATTACTTTTCCTATTCTACAGGGCCTTCTATATCTACTATCTATTTATCTAGATGCAAAATCCTATTATCTAAAATTATGGCCTCTCTAAAAGGCGAAGTTTTCTTAGATGAAAACGGTTAAACAAAGCTTTTATTTTTTTCTGTTAGCCTAACTAATATTTATAGACGAAGCAAGTCAAACTAATACTTATATTCATTTCTTTAATGTTATATAAATGCTTTAGATTTCCTTACTTTCTACTCCACAGGACCCTATATATATGCTATCTAACCTATGACCGACTAATTATAGGAGATTTAGTTTTGCTTACCTTGACTATTTCTATTAAACAAAGCTTTTGCATTATTATTAAAATTAAAACGTATAGAATAGGATGATGGTTACAGTCATCATTAGCTGAAAATTGACATTGTTGTAAAAAGCTGGATTTCTGAGCGTATTATATACAGTAAATTAGGTAGATTCAGTTGCTGCTAGAGCAAGAAGTAGTGATAAGTGGTTAAACCAATGGGTACAGTGGATGCAAATATTTTTGTATCTTTTCTTATACCATTTTTCATATTTTCCAGTAATATTTTTATTTGATCTTATGTATCTCATGCGATTTCTGGGCGGCCAAACCGAATCGTCATGATATTTATGAAGAATTATTTTAATTATATCGCGATTTGTCACATTCACACCCTCTATGGTTAGTGCAGTTATTAGATCTTTGAGAACTTGGGTACCTATTTTCTTATTGTAATTTGCCTACTCGAGTATCTACTGTTATTGACCAATTTGTCTCCTAAGGGACAACTGTCCTTTATTTCTTTACAAGTCCTATATTGCCGGCATTTTTCAGCCTGGTCAAGTATTGTCATAAGTCAATCTTTTCCTCAACAATCTAGTTGCTTGTGTGTTATTATGCTACAAATTTTCTATCCTTTGGAATGAAAACGAGCGCAACATGTCTAACTGCAATTTATTTATTAAGCGCTTTATTTATAATAAGGTTCTCTTTGTGACTTTTTATTTTCTTCATTCTGGCTGGTTTGTTAGTTTCCGATCTTGTGGTAACTTTAGGTATTTTGCATATTTCCTCATACGTAAGGTTTTTAGTCAAGCATTATGTTGCGAAAAGTTAATATTTTATAATGTTTGCGGTATAAATTTTCTACCTTGACAGCCTTCATAGATGTTATTTTGATTAACTGTGAATTAGCAAATTCTTGAACTTAGACAGTGCTAATGAAGCTGTCTTAATTGATTGAGTGAGGCATTTTGCAGTGATTCATTTGTAATTGTTTATGTTCTTATCGAAATTGGGTTGAGTTTAGATGGTTTAGGGTTCTAAATTTGAATATTCTATCAATAGCTCGATTACGCAGGTTAAAACTGCTAGCCAAACATCTGAAATATTTGAGCTAATTTTTGGGTCCGGTTCAGCTGGTGGTTCATATTTTAATATTCTAATCTCTGATGTTTCAGAGTTTCCTTTTCCTACCTTCTAACCAGCTATGGGGTTAATTTTTGTCCACGAAGACATTTTAAAGAGATGATATGATTGAAAGAGAAAATTAAAGAGACAATAAAAATTTATTTCTATTTCTTTGGGGGGGTCGGAAAAATGCTAATTATTGCTTATTTCTTTGTTTTTTACGTTTTTTATATTAAGCATTCCATTTTACTTTTATTATTTTTTCCTTATTTAGTTAGCATTATAAAAGTTATTATATAAAAGGTTTATTTCAAAAATGTTTTTTCTTAAGGGAAAATTTGTTTAGTTTAACATTTTTGACATTTCTAATTTTTCTTACAAAGTTTTCTGAAAAACAAATTTTTTTGTTTGAAAATGATGCACAGTTAAGTACAGTTTATTTATTAAAAATTAAGTTCTATGCTATTTTCTTTTTTTTTCATTTTGTTTTCTATGCCATTTTGGGCTTTAAAAAATTTGTTTTCCTCTTCCTCAATTAATTTGCTACAATGCAAGTCATTGCGTCAAATTCTTCCTGACTACTTATATTATTCATTTAAAAAAATTAGAGGGGGAAAAAAAATTCTTAAATTTATTGGCAAAAATCTACTTTTTGCCCGTAAACTGGCAGCCAAATGCCTCTATTATAATCTTACAAATACCTAGATAATAAATACATAATAAGATAAATATTACATAATCCCGGTCATCCTTCAACATGTATAGCGCACGAAGGACCTCCAACAAGCTGATAGTGCATATGGTTTTACTCCACGTTTATTCCACTTCGATATGCGTCGGTGATGGTCATTTTGGTGGCGGTAGTAGTCTTGCAGTTAACGAGAATGCCATCCGAAAAAATATTTTTCCTTCTTTCCTTTGTGGTATTCAAGAATTTTTAAAATTTGTCTTGCACCCTTGTTGGCAAATTGTCGAATGCATTGCAGCGTGAGAAACGTTTAGAGCGCATGCAAGATATATGTATGTAAAAATACGCCGATCTTTTTCCCATTGCTGTCGCGAAGCTCATACATCGAATTCCCGATTACATTTAAAACTATACATTTAATTTGTTTCGGGACTAGCTTGGCATTATAATTGTCCATTTGTGAACTTTGCTTAAAGTTTGGGCGATATACCACTTGTCCAATATTAAACTTCACATCTCTACCCCTAGTTTCATAAACCTTTTTACTCTTTTCGTGGGCCAACTTCAGCTCTTTCATGATTTTGTTTCTGATGAGCTACATTCTATCGCTGGATGCTTCTATTTAACAATCAACATCCTTAACCGCTGCCAGCTTTCGGTACAGGTCGTATGATGCAGCATGCTGTATCGTAGGCATACCGAAAGTGGCAAAATAAGGCGATATGTTGATTGCGACATGTGTAACGCTGCGGAGTGCAAATGCGGCATCACTGACTCATTTTTCCCAATTTTTCTGATTCTCCTTTATAAAGGATCTAGTGATCTGCAGAACAGATCTCTTCACCCTCTCCGCAGCGTTACCCTCTGGCGAATAAAATGCCGTTTTTATGTGTTTTGTGCCATATTTTTCCAGAAAGTGGTTGAAAACTTCTGACACAAACTGCTTCCCATTGTCTGAGCGGACATACTCAGGCACACCAAACACATGGAAGACATCCCTCTCCAAGAACTTAACGACTTCGGCTGAAGTTGCTCCTCTCATCGGTTTTAAAGACAAACACATTACCATCACTAGGACGTGGATAAGGAGCCATAAAATCAATGAATAAACGTTGGAAAAGTCGATCTTTGAGCTTTTGTTTACCCATCATCGGTTTCTTGGAAACGTTTTGTGTCTGGTTAATTTTGCAAGTTTCGCAATCTTTAACAAATGAACATACATCAGCTACCATACCTGGCCAGTAATACTTCTGACGTTGTCGGGACAGTGTCTTGTGGGTGCCACCATGACCAGCGGACGGTGAGCTATGAGACGACTCTACCAGCCCCGGTAGCAATTCCGACGGAACACAGAGCTTCCAGGTCTGGTCCGCTAGAAGATGGTCGCCCTGTCGAATTACGTCCGTTTATAGACGGAACCGTCCGATAACTTGTCTTTGTCTGGTAACTTGTCTTTGTTCTCGGTCACCGTCTTTTTCAACTCCGTATACTCCTCCGACTCGAAGCACGGTGACCTCGAGACACACGTCGATGGCTCTGTCGTTCGTCTGTATTTCGTCCATGTGCATTTGTGAGAGTGTGTCGGGAACCACGTTTTGCGCACCTTTTCGATGTTGGATATCGAAATCATAACCCTGGAGTTTCAAAATCCACCTTGCCAACCTTCCAGAAAGATCTTTCTGATTCATGAGCCATTTGAGGCTTGCATGATCAGTTATGATGGTGAACGGGGTTCCCTCCACGTAAGGTCGGAATCTCTTGACACTCACGATGGCGGCGTAGCATTCAAGTTCCATAATGCTGTAATTTTTCTGCGCCTTATTTAATTTTGCCGAAACGTAGGCAATAGGTCTTTCGTTCTGGTCATCGTCCAACTGAAACAAAACCCCTCCCACTCCTTCAGTTGATGCATCACATTGAATATAGAATCTCCTATTAAAATCCGGATGCGTAAGCACTGGTGCAGAAACCAAACTCTGCTTTAAAAATTTCAAATGATTTTATTGCTTCGTCCGTCATTGCAAACTTTTTGATTTTGTTTTTCTTGAGGCAGTCGTGCAGCGGAGCTGCAATAGTCGCGTAGTCCTGTATGAAACGCCGGTACCAGCCCGACATGCCCAGAAACCGTCGTAGTTGCTTCGGAGTTTTCGGAACTGGAAAGCCCCTCACAGCCGCCACTTTATTGGCATCTGTCCTTATACAACCATCCCCGAAAACGTACCCTAAATATCGTACTTCCTTAAAACAAAACTTGCTCTTTTCTACATTAATCGTCAACTTTGCCTCGCGAAGATACCGAGCGACCTTTTCCAACAGACACATATGGGACATAAAATCTTCATAACGCACGAACAAATCATCCAAATAAACAAAAACACATTTACGTAACGCGGCCGGAATGACCCTTGTCCATAAGACGACACATACGTTGTGCTGCGTTGTACAACCCGAAAGGCATTATAGTGAATTAGTATAGGTGTCGGCCAGGGACAGTGAAGGCAGTCTTCTCATATGATTTTCTCTCAAGGGGAATCTGCCAGAAAGCGTCCTTGAGGTCAATTACAGAGATATATCTCGTGTTTTGTAAAAAAAAATAAATGTAAGGCGCGATAACCTCCGAAGAGATCTAAGGCCGAGCTTCTCTTCCAATTTGCGTCGTGCTCCTCTTGATTTTCCCTACAAATTGGCCGGACGGGACCTACATGATTTTATGCCGACTCCGAACGGCATCTGCAAGGCAGATGAGTTTTCACTGAGAGCTTCTCATAGCAGAAATACACCCGGAGCGCTTGCCAAACACTGCCGAGGGGCGACCCCGCTTAGAAAAATTTTCTTCTAATTGAAAAACCTTATTTCTAAAATTTTTGATGTTGCTTTGCCCGGAGTTTGAACCCAGGGCATCCGGTGTGGTAGGCGGAGCACGCTACCATCACACCACGGTAGCCGGCTGAGTATTCCATCGATGTGGGGTAACGGGTATGAGTCTTTAACTGTCCTCTCATTCACCTTTCGTGCGTCCAAGCAAAGACGATTCTTTGTGCCCTTTATCACGAGCAAAACTGGCGAATTCCAACTGCTATTTGATTCCTCGATTACTCCCATTCGGTCCAGTTCTGCGTAGATTAATTTTTGTATGGCTGGTGATATTGGATAATGTCGTTGCTTGACTGCAGATTCTCGTCCACCACCTCGATGGCGTGTTCCTCTTTGTCTGTCCGGCCTACCCCAGTACCGCGAAGGACGGGAATTGGGCCTTCACACGCTCCAACATGTTGTTTTCTTCAGCCGTCTGGACATGTTGCACGGCATCAAAAGAAAGATCCCCCTCGACGGGCACGAGCTCCGCCACACTGGCAACATTCACACTCCCATTCACACCTCTACTCACTATACTCATACCTAAAGCCTGCCAGAAGTCTACGCCTAGATAGACTTCTTGTTGAAGGCCGGGAACGGTTAAAAATTCTAGTTCTCTGGTGGTGTTATCCCACAATACCGGTAACGTTACTACCCCTACCATGGCGGTTTCCTCCCCGTTTGCGGTCCGGATGTTCTGGCCCTGGATCGGCACAATCAAGGTCTCTTTACCGCGCAGGAGTGCAGCTGAGTCCTTTCCTAAGCAGCTTGCACTCGCCCCTGAGTCTAAGAGAGCCAGGACCTCATGACCTCCTATTTCGGTTTTAGCAAAAATCTGTTAGCACCTTTCACAGTAACTATGGTTGCCACATTTTACTTTCTAGCCTCTTAAAAAATTTCCTTTTCTCCCTCATCTTCTCGATCTTGTTAAAATTTCTACACTTCTTCCTGTCATGATCATCGACTCACAAAAGATTCTTCGCCTAGCATCCTCATATTCTAATTTTCGTTGGTGTAAACTTTTTATTTCCCTTTTCATCTAGTTGCGTACGTCTTCCCGACTTCTCCCCGCTGTCCTACCTCTCTTTCTAATATTTTTACTGGAGCGTTGCCGGGTTGCCTGTCTCCTGGTTGGAGTCCCCGGTCACCTCCCCCAGTCTCAGGTTTCCCTGCTTGGGCTTAAAAACATAAAAGGACGAATCACTACCACAAGCAAACAGACCATATTGTGGAACGAGGACGAACATTTATTTGGTTTTCGTGTTTCTGCCGGGTTTTTCACGAAGTGATCCACCGGCATACCGCACGAAAAACACAACATTAAATGGAAGGGTGATGCACAAAATGAATTTACGGTAGACTTGGACGTAGACGGATTAACAGAGAGGCTACCACTACTAGGATTGGCTGTGGTTTGGTATTGGGGTAAGGATTGGGATTGGTGTTGGGGTGGGCGTTGAGGCTTCCTATAAAAAGCTTCTATCTTTCTCTCTTCTAGTATATCTGGCTGTTCGAACCCTATCTCATTAATTGCTCTGGACCGGCTCTTATTTTCCTCAATGAGTTTTTCCGCTCTCTTAAACTCAGCTTTGAGCTCCGCAAACGAGTCCATTTTAATGGCGAAGGTCAGGTTGGCTAGGTACGGTTAAGATTCCCCCTAATTATGCCAACCAATTCCCTCTCAGGAATTCTCTTCCGCAAACGGAACGTCATGTTGGTGACTTCGGCATAAAAGTCGTCGAAAGCTTCCGCGGGCAGCTGTTTCCTCTCCATGATTTCACGGATTATTATTAGCATTTCGGCTTTCAGCTCGAAGTGGCCGAAATCGGGTTCGTCTGCGTGGTCCTCAAGGACCTGCCAGTACCATTTCAAAGCACCGCCGGAAACCAGATTATGAATGTCCGTGAAAAGTTGGAAGTAGGAAATATTATGCTGCTCGCGCATCCTTTCCTCCCGAAAGATAAAGCTTTCGACGCTTATACATTTACTCGTCCCATCGAATTTGATGTGCCACTTTTCAAGGTTAAGCTTCTTCCACCTGGGAGGACCGCTGGCATCTCGCGCGGTACTATGACTGACCGTTGGCTCATTGGCTCTACGTCTCCGGCTATGAGGGTCGTGCGTAGATGCTAAGGCGGACCGATGTACTGGCGCTTGCGCAGACGTTTCTATGTCTACTATGCGGCCACCAAGGTTATCGGCACTGGCCTTAATGCTCATCACCTCATTCGCCATTAGCTCTACCGCCAAATCGTTTTGTTGCGCCATCATCGCCATCATTCGGCTCAGCTGTTCGACATTATTTTCATTTTGGGCGGAGTGGCTTTGAGAAGCATTAAAGCTGGTGCCGACATTCGTTGATGACGCGTTCTGCGCCGGAACATCATCTCCTGGGTACCTAAGTTTTCCTATCGACCATTTGGTGCAACAAATCGATCTTTTGGGAGAAGTTTAGGCTATTATCTAACTCGTTGAATGACACCCCGTTCGCGACAAAGACCCTCAGCGGGAGATCAGGGCCAAAATATCTAAAAATCCACGACGCGCACCTAGTAAAATAGTCCGTAGGGACAGAGTCAACGGGCCTAGGTATACCCGCGTCAATTTGGTTGAAAAGAGAACCTGCAATTTCGTTTTCTAGGGCTCGCGCACGGCTCCTAGTTACGCGTTGGTTGGAATCTAGTATCCCTAATCCCCCAGTAACTCTGTCTTCGGTATAATTCCTTTTTTCAGACATTCACTGTCTGAACGAAAACAATTGCAGGAAATTAAAAAACCTGACTAGGTATCCTAATGTAACTAACGATTCTGTATTCCCAAAAGCAAACGCGTACCAGGGCACAACCCCCAAAAAATAACATGACAGTGAAATTGTAAAAAAAAACCAATGAAATGCAATAAAAATATAAAATTCCACTAAAACGGTGTTTTGACGATAGAATTAGCAGAAAAAAATCAGACAATCTAGGGGAAAACGGATTCCCCCAGGATCCAATAACCAATATGTTAATGCAATATATCTAAAAACAATCCAAGTATTCAAATAATAAATAATAATAAGTGTGGGTGTACGTATATATTTATGTGTTAAAAATTCAAGTTATGTGTGTAGAATCTGCACTGTAGATTTTTTATATATATATACATATATAAATGCCCAAAAAAATTACTAAAATTTACCCAAAACTCAAGATCAAAAATAAAATGGAAGATATAGGATTGCGTAGTAAGTATTACAAACAGAAAAATTCAAATCTATTCCGCAAGTTAAGGGATATGATAATACATATAAAATTCAAATGTATAGGAATTCAATATACGTATGTATGTGTATTTTTTTCCGTTTCGAGTCACTAATGAGACATGAAAAAATATATTAAAACGCCAATATCTAACCAAACGCCAATATATACAAAAAAATACTATATTAAAAGTACCTATAATTAAAATAAAGATCAAATACGTAGTTTGCGTGAATGTGTGTGATTGCGTAAAACAAAACTTCAAAAATTCAATTAGATGCCAACTCTATTGACTGTGACTAAAAAACTCCAAAATTTTAAAACGCAATTTAAAAAAATGTTACTAAACGCCAAAAATAACAAAGATTTGAAATTTTTAATTTGCAAAAAAAAATATTACTACTGAACAGAATATTTATCTTGGTGTGTGTGGTGCTGCCTTGGCGAAGGTTCGGTGAAGGCAGTATGCTCCTCCGTATCTAACTACCGTCTAGTCCGTTTTTGTGCTGTCCGTGGAAGTGTGGCACATCACGCTCATGAAATAGTCCCTAAGAGTGGATACCACACTTCCTCTCCTAACTGTCGTGGCTGACGACTGCAAACCTCACTTACCGGCAGTGCTGGACTCCGGGTAAGGTAGCTTAAACAGCTCGCCACGACCTTCTACTAACGTCCGTCTTCTAGCGTCATAACAGGTACCACTTCATCAAATTGCAGAAACCCGAAGAAGGAACCCTGGTATGAGCACTTCGTAATCCCTATCTTATTGTCATGATGAAACTTGTCGGTCAGGCTAACCTAAATGACGTTGCCATCACGACGGTTCCTGTCCTAAGTCGGAAGACGGAAATAAGGATTTGGTTCAGAACGCTAAGAAGGATTAAAAAAATCTAAGGAAGGAAAGTAAAAAAAAAGATTAAGAAATTTGAAGTTAACAAATGGGAATGAAGTAATCAGAAGAAAAATGGCCAACTTGGAATTTAAAATACGAAATAATTCGTTAGCTTAATGTGAAAATGTGCTAAGTCACTTATTTAAAAAATTGTATTTTAATGCAGTTTTAAAACTGAATTCAAAACACATCGATCACAAAAAAAAATATGGTAGTAGTGCAGTTTAGGGGCCCCACCCTAAAGTTGGGCCAAGATTTTCAAGTGAGGTATTAGAAGACGCGCATTTAGTCTAGATTAAGAATCCGAAAGCGGAAGTTAACTTTTTTCACCCATTCAAAAGTTATCGGCGAAAAACAGGTTTTGTGTGATACATATTGTTCCCGCATGTTTGCAATCTTTTAAGCTGCACACATCCCTTTAATTTTTATACTTGGTATATTAACATAATATAACTTGCACGAATTAACGAAAAAAATATGTTAAATTTCACTAATTTACTTATAAATATCAACACAAATATTGCAAAAAATTTCTGTCCCAAATGAAAACATATGAAAGTGAACAGTGTTGCCAGCTCAGCAGGTAATGAAACAAGGTTTTGTTTGATATATAAAACATCTATATTTAGAAGCAATTTCTATAATATAATTATGTTTTTTATGGGAAAATGATTGCTAACTTATCATAAATCGAATAATAAGTCGAAAAATGTGTTATTGACAAAATACTTTAATTTTATTTTTTTCAAGAAAGGCTTAACTAAACATGCACACTAATTCTGCGTAGAACACCCTTAGCCGATCCAACACCGGCTGCGCAATGCACAGTAATTCTGCGTAGAACACCTTTCTGCATAGGCGGCCTTCTGCCGCGCTTATAAAAAATAATCCTGGGCTACGCCATGCCAAGTCGGGGTGTGTGGTATAACCGTGGCTACCGCCACGGTGATGTCCTTCTACGCAGACGGGTGTACTACGCATAAGGGTGTATTACGCAGAAGGACATCACCGCGGCGGTAGCCACGGTTATACCACACACCCGGACTTGGCATGGCGTAGCCCAGAGTTATCTTTTTATAAGCGCGGCCGAAGGCCGCATATGCAGAAAGGTGTTCTACGCAGAATTACTGTGCATGGCGCAACGGGTGTTGGATCGGCTAAGGGTGTTCTACGCAGATGACTTGAGAAAAGCAAGAGTAATTTCTTGTTCAGTTAATTTCTATTATTGCTCATCTGGCAGCACTCTTCACAATCAGGTGTTTTTCTTCAACAACGAATCAAGTGATTAGAGTGTATTATCTGTATTTTTATTACCCAATTGCATATTAATTAGAGAAATTAGACAAATTTTTTTCACAAATTCGTGAATATCAAATTGTATTAATCTATCGAAAAACAGACAGGATGTGATTTGTGCGATTAAAAGATTGTAGACGTGCGGGAACAATATGTACAAGACGAACCAGTTTTTCGCGCATAACTATTAAACGGGTAAAAACTGCACAATTACCAAAAATATTTTTATTTTTCATTTTTAAGTGCTGTGGGAAATGATGTGTAAATGTGCTAAGTCGTCAGCTGTTAAAAAGAATATGCTAAGTCAACCTGTCAATAAAATCAATCTGAATTACTAGTAATTTCTTTGTGCGCGCATGCTTTGTTGTTGTTGTATTAACGAAAAGACACTACCCGAAGACGTTGGGGAGTGTTACTGGTGTTGATGGTCCTTTGCCGGATATACATAGATCCGGTACATCCCGGTAACAAAGCACTACTAAGGTACTAGCCCGACCATCTCGGGAACGATTTATATGACCACATTACCCCTTCTAGGCTATACCGCCCTCCCCACCCCCTAGTTTCATGAGGAACTTGGGTTCGCCAGAGCCTCGGCTGTCAATGAAACAGGATTCGCCACGGTTAGGTGAGGTTGACAATTGGGTTGGAGAAACTATATATTGCGCTGGCAAAGAAGGTTGCGAACACAATCTCTTGAAACTGGATTCATCCAATTGAGACATGCTTTTGGTGTTTGATAAATGCTTTGCGCTGACCATAATCTACTTCAATTCTTACATGTCGATAACTACATGCTTTCTTACAGACTGGTTAAAAATAGAAAACAATTCAAGCTTAAACTTATATAAGCTGTTATTAAAATAAAAACATGAATCGATTTGCTAGATGTATAGTCCTAGTTATAGGTTTATTCATATCATAATTCGTTTTATGAGTTATTTCGATAAATAATCTATTATGCCGAAGGTTATGCAGTGGATATACGGAATGAACAAAGTAGTTAAATCAGAGCTAAAGTTTATTACATTATAGGCAAGCATGAGTGAGATAAAAGTTCTTCTGTCATGCAAAGCCTGAAGACCAAGCAATTTGTGCCTGCTGGTATATTATGGGAGGCCGTCTGGCCAGTGAAGCATACGTAAAGCAATTTTTGTAAACATTTTTTGAACTTTTAAATTTTATAGGAGTTATATTCATAGAAGGGATTCCATATTATTGAGCAATATTCAAGACCTTTTCTGACCAAGGATATATAAAGTGCCTTCAACATCATAGGGTCCTTAAAGTCACTGGTGTTACGTCTACTGAACCCAACCATTGCAATAAATTTTGAAACAATGGAGTCAATGTGACTAGAAAAAGAGAGTTTGGGAGTCAAAAATTACACCCAAGTCTTTACTCTCTTGACAGCGATTAAGAGATTTAGCATTTAGTTTGCAGATAATGTATGTGGCAGTTGTCTTTATGGAATAAGACACAACACAGCATTTGTTTGAATTTAAAAATAAATTATTGTCTGCGCACCATCCGGCAAAAGAGTCCAGATCAGAACCATTAGAAATAGTTTGACAAATAAATAGTATTTTTTGCGAAATATATAGTTTCACGCGTTATATTTCAATCATTAAAGGTGAGGAGTGATGGGGAAACATATTGAGTAAAAAGTGCTCAGTCAGGAGAAAAAATTTGTTTTGAGTTCAGAAATTGTGCTAAGTCATAAATTAGCTGCTGGGTTAGCATACATAATTTTTATTTATCTTTTTGAAAGCTTCTACACTCAAAAGTATTGCAACTAAGGTATCCTCATTAACAGTTTAAAAAAAAAGCTTATTTTAAAAATTATTCATTTTTTTTCGTCTGCTGTAAAATTCGTAAAAAGTGACTTAGCACATTTTCACATTAAGCTAACGAATTAACTAACTGAATGAAAATAAAATGTGATCGGGCTATTATCGTTGAGAATACACAAAGTTAAAAACTGACAGAAAATTTTGGAAACTAAACAGAATTAAAGCGGATTAATGTAGATCAAAAACAAAAAACACACTGAAAAAAATTAACTACAAATTTAAAAATTAAAAAAAAATAACTAAATGGCAAGACAAAAAACTAGAACGATTTCCTCGGGCTATTAACGTTCGGCGCCATTGTTACGTAGCTGACGGTTTGGGTGGTGAGGAGCGGCGGCAAACAGGTATGCTTGCGGGTCCAGGCTAGCTCGTCGTCTTGGGCGGGGTATTGCACAACCGACTTCACCCGCAGCCACAGGAATAAGAAGGGTTCATACCTGCATGTGTTGTAAAAGAAGGGAAAGCTGAATAAGATGGAAACATACGGGAGTGACAAGGTTGGGAAAAAGATGTAGGGGTGTCCTGTTAGGTGGAGTCTACCCTCCCTCTGCAGTGCAACTTGCACCGCACCGTGGGCAATGTACTGACTCCTATCTTCTTCCAGTACCCCCCAATCCTGACACTAGTATGTCCCCTGTCACTCGCTAATTTTCCCTAAACACTCACCTTCACCTTACCTTGCCATGCACAAGCGCCAGCACCAACACCAAAAGTTCAAGACCTAGCCCTGTATTAGTTAAAGCTTGGTTTTCATCCAAACATTCTTAAATTTTATTAACAATTCAATTATTGCTTAGGACTATACCCTAGAACTATCTATCTAATGAAATGCAAAAAAAAACCGCTTAAAATAAAATTTCAAAAAGAAGCAAAACAAAATGATAACATAAGTTTTCAATTCAATTCACTTATATTCAATACAATTTTTAGTAAAGAAAAACAAAGGTGATATTTCGTATACTAGTAAAAAATAATGTGAACCACCCTAATGCATTATCCTACCAACTAGAATCTTACAATCTACAGCCTGTAACGACAGCCTTGCATCATAAGCACTGGTTCGAATAAATGGCAGCATGTATCTGTGAATACGTGTGATGTGTCTGGTTCGTGTGTTGGCCGCAATGTTGTAATGACTGTCGCAACAGCACAATGGCAACATTGTGTCTGGAGTAGACGGCGTAGCAACATTTCTGATGACGTAGCAACATTGCAGTCAAGACACGAACTATATGTATCTGTGTAGGTGTTAGGTTGTGTAAGGGTTTAAGGGTATGAATGTATGAGCGTGTGAATGGATCAGTGTGAGCGGGCAAAACACGGATGCTATGTATCTATGTGTTTGTGTTGCTTTGTTAAGTATGGAAATGTTAGTTCGTATACGCATGTATGTGTGAACATGTGAGTGTATGATTGCGTGGACGTATAAATGAAAATACGGGAAAGCCGAGAAGAAAGTTTAACATGTATAGGTGAAAGTTGTACGTTATTTTTTTTACCACTGAAAAAATCGACCATGAAGTTTTTGCTTAATCGCCGAGATCATTTTCACACTTCACATTTAATCAGCAGAAATAACTCAATGTCCAAGATCACAAGCGAGTTATCTGGCTGAGTATTGAGAAAAAGGTAGTGTGCCGGATAAATGTATGTGCATTGAGCATTGAGTGCATCTTTACAGCTCGCGAACTCAACTTCATGCAAGTTAACAGTACACTTCCCACAGTGCCCTTAAAGCAATTATAAACAAATATTCCATTTCTCAAGCCACTGGCATTTCATTAAATAATTATAAACAAATTAAACAAATATTATATTTTTCAAGCCACTGGCATTTCATTAAATGTTTATAAACAAATAAAACAAATATTATATGTATATCTCAAGCCACTGGCATTTCATTAAATAAATATTCCATTTCTCACGCATCGGTTTCATTAGCAAATCCGATGCAATGATTATATTGTAAATATTAAATTAAGTTATAAATAAGAGCAATTGTGGAAAATAAAGTCAGTTTGGTTTCTGAGTTTGGTGTCAATGTTACATTCTGTAACTAACCATACAATATTCTTATTATTTTTTAAAAACCCAACCTAAAGTAGGAGGTCGATAATTGGCGCCCAGCGTGTGGGGCACGCGTTGTAAGAAATAAGTATCGTCAAAGGACGAGAAAGAACAAAAAGACACAAAACACAAAACAACAAAAAATTGTTAAATAAGTATCGTCACTGGACGAGAAAGAACAAAAACACGAAAAATAAAACAACAAAAAATTGTTTTCAAAACTTTAACTAACTACCATTGTGAATTCATACAAGTGGTTTGACAATAGTAAACAGCTTCAATCACCTGTTGAATCGCTGTTCGAATACTTAAATAACTTAATGTGAAGTTCGTGGCTTGAAATTTTAAATTGACAAGAAAAATGCAAGTGAGCAGCTAACAGCAAAATAGGTTTATGGAGAAATAAATTTAATAAAGTGTGCAAAAACAAAAACAAATTTAAAAACCTAATTCTTAAATTACTCGTATCACAACAACAACAAAAGAAACATACAACCATAACGTTTAATAAGAGGAGAAGAGCAGTTAAAAAAAGAGCAGAGGAAAAAAGGAAGCTGTATATTATTTTTTTGTTACGGGACCAGTGAGAGCAGCAGTACGACAGTAAAGTAAGATTAATTTTTATGCTGGTTAGTGACTAAAAATTCATTCTTGTACCTACGCTATTTAAAAACAATTACTAAAAATATTTAAGTGTGGATTTGTTGATACAAGTATTTAGAAGTATGTCGTTAGAAAGTGAAAATGAAGCCCTAGTGGCTAGGTTATAGCCGCGACTAACGCTTCATTAAAATTAGAGGTAGCGGAATTGCGCAGGCAAATCGAGGGGATGACTCAGGCAATTACCATTGCCGAGTAAAAGCCTGAGATTATCAACCAGCAAATAAAATGCGAGGAGTCTTTAGGGATAATAAAGTCGTTGCCCAAATTCACGGGAAAGCAAAGCAAATATGTTAGTTGGAGGGAATACGCTAATAACACAATGTGTTTATACGTTAGAGGCAGCTGTAGGTATTTTGCTGCACTAACGATATTAAGAAATAAGATCACCCAGGAAGCCAATGATTTGTTATCAAATCATGGGACAGGGCTTAATTTTGATGCCATTTTGGCACGATTAGATTTTGCATACGCCGACAAGAGGCCAGCCCACATCATTGAACAAGAGATAAGTATTTTGAGACAGGGCTCTAATTCAATAATGGATTATTATAATAAGATTAACGAGAAATTAACGTTGTTAATAAATAAAACGATCATGACCTACGGCACTGACAGTTCAGTCACTAGGGAACTTAATGCCAAGAATAGGCGAGATGCTTTACGCATATTTATAACCGGACTGAATGGGAATTTATCAAATATCCTGTTTTCATTGTCGCCAAGTGATTTGCCGAACGCTTTGGCAAAGGCCCAGGAATTGGAATATAATATGCGAGCAAATTTTGCTTTACAGTTCGGTAGGCCGACCCATTTTTCTCCTTCAGCAAATAATGGGCAAAATAACTGTAACCATAGAAGAAACTTCAATAATAATCTGAGGTTTGCATAAGAACAGTCTCAAAGAAATTTCAACCAAAGAATTGAAAGGGTGGAACCACGACCGACCCCAATGGATGTTGATTCCAGCATCAGGGTACAAAATCGGCCGCAGCTAAAACCTGCTTATAATTACCAAAGTAATAACAATCAAAGTGGTAATATAGAAAAAAGACCACATGGAAGCACGCAGCAGACCGTGCAACCTCCCAATAAAACATTACGTGTTAATAATATAAATGAGGATCATTTTTTAGACCAAAATTAGCTTTGCCATACATTTTCTTGTATGACAGGGCAATAGATAAAAATTTTAAAATCTTAGTTGACACAGGAGCAACTAGCTGCTATATAAAGTCAGGTATATACAAGAATAGAAATGAATTGGCTATACAAAAAAGAGTTAAAACAATTAATGGCTATTCAGTAATACGTTACTATCATTTTATAACGCTGTTCGGTAAAAAGCAAATTTTTTATGAAATTGAAAATTTAGAAGCAGATTTATTAATTGGATATAAGTTCTTGAGAGATATCAAAGCGGTAATTAATCTTGAAAACAAGTAAGGAAGGTTAAGTTCGGGTGTAACCGAACATTACATACTCAGTTGAGAGCTATGGTGACAACATAAGGGAAAATAACCATGTAGGAAAATGAACCGAGGGAAACCTTGGAATGTGTTTGTATGACATGTGTATCAAATGAAAGGAATTAAAGAGTATTTTATGAGGGAGGGGGCCATAGTTCTATAGGTAGACGCCATTTAGGGATATCGCCATAAAGGTGGATCAGGGTTGACTCTAGAATGCGTTTGTACGATATGGGTATCAAATGAAAGGTATTAATGAGTATTTTAAAAGGGCGTGGACCTAAGTTCTATAGATGGACGCCTTATCGAGATATCGCCGTAAAGATGGACCAGGGGTGACTCTAGAATGCGTTTGTACGATATGGGTATCAAATGAAAGGTGTTAATGAGCATTTTAAAGGGAGTAATCCTTAGTTCCATAGGTGGACGCCGTTTCGAGATATCGCCATAAAGGTGGGCCAGGGGTGACCCTAGAATTTGTTTGCACAATATGGGCATCAAACGAAAGGAGTTAATGAGTATTTTAAGAGGGAGTGGGCCTTAGTTCTATAGGTGGACGCATTTTCGAGGTATCGCAATAAAGGTGGACCAGGGGTGACTCTAGACTTTGTTTGTACGATATGGGTATCAAATGAAAGGTGTTAATGAGTATTTTTAAAAGGGAGTGGGCCTTCGTTTTATAGGTGTTTGTCTTTTCGAGATATCGCCATAAAGGTGGACCAGGGGTGACTCTAGAATTCGTTTGTGCAATATGGGTATCAAACGAAAGGAGTTAATGAGTATTTTAAGAGGGAGTGGGCCTTAGTTCTATAGGTGGACGCCTTTTCAAGATATCGCCATAAGGGTGGACCAGGGGTGACTCTAGGCTTTGTTTGTACGATATGGGTATCAAATGAAAGGTGTTAATGAGTATTTTTAAAAGGGAGTGGGCCTTCGTTTTATAGGTGGACCCCTTTTCGAGATATCGCCATAAAGGTGGACCAGGGGTGTCTCTAGAATTCGTTTGTGCAATATGGGTATCAAACGAAAGGAGTTAATGAGTATTTTAAGAGGGAGTGGGCCTTAGTTCTATAGGTGGACGCCTTTTCGAGATATCGCCATAAAGATGGACCAGGTGTGACTCTAGAATGCGTTTGTACGATATGGGTATCAAATGAAAGGTGTTAATGAGTATTTTAAAAGGGAGTAATCCTTAGTTCCATAGGTGGACGCCGTTTCGAGATATCGCCATAAAGGTGGGCCAAGAGTGACTCTAGATTTCGTTTGTGCAATATGGGTATCAAACGAAAGGAGTTAATGAGTATTTTAAGAGGGAGTGGGCCTTTCTGGACCAGGGGTGACTCTAGACTTTGTTTGTACGATATGGGTATCAAATGAAAGGTGTTAATGAGTATTTTTAAAAGGGAGTGGGCCTTCGTTTTATAGGTGTTTGCCTTTTCGAGATATCGCCATAAAGGTGGACCAGGGGTGACTCTAGAATTCGTTTGTGCAATATGGGTATCAAACGAAAGGAGTTAATGAGTATTTTAAGAGGGAGTGGGCCTTAGTTCTATAGGTGGACGCCTTTTCAAAATATCGCCATAAGGGTGGACCAGGGGTGACTCTAGACTTTGTTTGTACGATATGGGTATCAAATTAAAGGTGTTAATGAGTATTTTTAAAATGGGAGTGGGCCTTCGTTCTATAGGTGGACGCCTTTTTGAGATAACGCCATAAAGGTGGACCAGGGGTGACTCTAGAATGTGTTTGTACGATATCGGTAACAAATTAAAGGTATTAATGAGCGTTTTAAAAGGGAGTGGTGGTAGTTGTATAGGTGGTCTCCTTTTCGAGATATCGGCATAAAGATGGACCAGGGTGACTCTAGAATGCGTTTGTACAATATGGGTATCAAACGAAAGGTATTAATGAGTATTTTAAAAGGGAGTGGACCTTAGTCTACAGGTGGAGGCCTTCTCGCGATATAGCTATAAAGGTGGACCAGGGGTGACTCTAGAATATGTTTGTACGATATGGGTATCAAATGAAAGGTGTTAATGAGTATTTTAAAAGGGCGTGGGGCTTAGTTCTATAGGTGGACTCCATTTCGAGATATCGCCATAAAGGTGGACCAGGGGTGACTCTAGAATGTGTTTGTACGATACGGGTATCAAATTAAAGATATTAATGAGGCTTTTAAAAGGGAGTGGTGGTAGTTGTATATGTGAAGGCGTTTTCCAGATATCGACAAAAATGTGGACCAGGGTGACCCAGAACATCATCTGTTGGATACCGCTAATTTATTTATATATGTAATACCTGCCAAGATTTTAAGGGTTTTTTTTCGCTCTGCAGAACTTTTTCATTTTCTTCTACTTAATATGGTAGGTGTCACAACCATTTTATAAAGTTTTTTCTAAAGTTATATTTCGCGTCAATAAAACAATCCAATTACCTTAACATATTTCATCCCTTTTTTCGTATTTGGTATAGAATTATGGCATTTTTTTCATTTTTCGTAATTTTCGATATCGAAAAAGTGGGCGTGGTCATAGTCGGATTTCGTTCATTTTTCATACCAAGATAAAGTGAGTTCAGATAAGTACGTGAACTGAGTTTAGTAAAGATATATCGATTTTTGCTCAAGTTATCGTGTTAACGGCCATGCGGAAGGACAGACGGACGACTGTGTATAAAAACTGGGCGTGACATCAACCGATTTCGCCCATTTTCACAGAAAACAGTTAACGCCATAAAATCTATGCCCCTACCAAATTTCAAAAGGATTGGTTAATTTTTGTTCGACTTATGGCGTTAAAAGTATCCTAGACAAATTAAATGAAAAAGGGCGGAGCCACGCCCATTTTTAAATTTTCTTTTATTTTTGTATTTTGTTGTACCATATCATTACTGGAGTTGAATCTTGACATAATTTACTTATATACTGTAAAGATATTAAATTTTTTGTTAAAATTTTACTTAAAAAAATTTTTTTTTAAAAGTGGGCGTGGTCCTTCTCCGATTTTGCTAATTTTTATTAAGCGTACATATAGTAATAAGAGTAACGTTCCTGCCAAATTTCATCATGAAATCTTCAACGACTGCCAAATTACAGCTTGCAAAAGTTTTAAATTACCTTCTTTTAAAAGTGGGCGGTGCCACGCCCATTGTCCAAAATTTTCCTAATTTTCTATTTTGCGTCATAAGTTCAACTCATCTACCAAGTTTCGTCGCTTTATCGGTCTTTTGTAATGAATTATCGCACTTTTTCGGTTTTTCGAAATTTTCGATATCGAAAAAGTGGGCGTGGTTATAGTCCGATATCGTTCATTTTAAATAGCGATCTGAGATGAGTGCTCAGGAACCTACATACCAAATTTCATCAAGATACCTCAAAATTTACTCAAGTTATCGTGTTAACGGACGGACGGACGACGGACGGACATGGCTCAATCAAATTTTTTTTCGATCCTGATTATTTTGATATATTGAAGTCTATATCTATCTCGATTCCTTTATATATGTACAACCAACCGTTATCCAATCAAACTTAATATACTCTGTGAGCTCTGCTCAACTGAGTATAAAAAGAGGTTGATAATAAATAATGATAATGAAGAAGAAATATTTAGCTTAGGAAGTGAATCCGAGCGACAGGAAAATTTAGAAAATGAAAATACTTTGGGAGCAAGGACTTCTAAAGTGCCAGCCGATGGTAATACCGGCAAAAGAAAGGAAGATAAAAAGGAAAACATTCGGGACAAAGAAATCCTGAGACGCCAGCCGAAGGGAATTCCAGCAAGTTTTAAAATAAAACACGTTAATAAAAATAATTTGAATGCAAAAATTTAGGGAGAAGATCCTGAAAGGCAGGTCGTTGAATTATCCGACAAAATAAATAGTGAAAAAGGAGCGTAGAATAAAATTACTTTGGAGGAAGAATCCTTTGAAGCACCAGCCGATGTATGTTCCGGCAATGCAGAAGATAATTACAAACCTTGTAATAAGAAAGGGTCAAATAAATTTATTGTTATGGAAAAGGAAAAGGAAATAATAGCGGAAATTAAGAAAATTCATTCTGGAATGGATATGAATTTACCGCTTAGGACAGATGTTAGAGCAGAGATTCGTACTACAACTAATACTCCGGTTTGGAGTAAGCAGTATCAATATCCGCTAGCTGCAAATAGCTTTGTTAATGAGGAGATCAGGGTTTTGTTACAAGATGGTGTAGTTCGTCCAAGTAAAAGCCCATACAATTCACCCATCTGGGTTGTACCAAAAAAGGCATAAATGAAGAGGTACACAAAAGTTGAGGATGGTTGTGGACTTTAAAAAATTAAATGAAGTAACAGTTTCGTATAAATATCCAATTCCAGACAGCAATGTTATACTGTCTAATTTGGGGGGTTCTAAATATTTTTCTACAATTGACCTTGAGTCAGGATTTCACCAAATTTTGATGAAGGATAGTGATGTGGAAAAGACAGCAGCATTCTGCGGAAAGCTCAGATAATGTGGAAATTCCGGCGACAAAAAACCGTTGAATCAGTTTAAACTGCAGATAATGCTAAGTAAAGGACTTTTTACCATACATGAGTCAGTGATAAACTTTGGTAGGACAAGACATCTTATTGTTTACGATACGGTGGAAAATTTGATAACAATTTTAAAGGAATTTGTACAACCAAGTCTTGTGACTGCAATTCACTGTACACCAGAAGATCTTTATGAGATTAAAACTAAATTAAAGGAAACGTTTACAAATAAATTTTTGTATGCCAGGAATTTTTCTATGTGACAAACAGAGAGGACCAAGGTGCGATAATAGAACAAACACATAACAGAGCACTCAGAAGTTTTGAAGAAAATATAAAGCAAATTTTTAAGATGTACTATTGGCGTGAAATGCATAAGCAATTCAGAGAGTATATTAGAAACTGCGATATTTGTAATAGAAATAAATATGATAGGCACCCGAAGAAAATACCGATTGGAGAGGCTCCTATACCTAATGAGGAAGGAATACAGGTTCATATGGATATATTTTATGCTCAATCTTTGAAATTTATTACATTTTTTGACGCATGTTCAAAGTTTTTGGTTATTAAAGGAATTGAGGATAAGATTGAGTTGGAAGATAACGTATTAGAGATATTACAGGGGTTTCCCTAATATAAAGATGATAACACTAGATAATGAACCAGGATTTACTACTGTGCAATTTAAAAATTTGATGCAGAGACTTCATTCATATTGAGGTTTATTTTTGTAACCCAAATCACAGTACAACAAATGGAAAGGTTGAGAGAGTTCATTCAACGATAATTGAGATTGCGAGATGTATGAAGCAGGAATATGATTTGATTAGTTTTTCTGAATCAATATATAGAGCGATACACTCCGTAATTGAAAATAAACTTTTGAGGTACTTTATAATAAGATTAGACATGATACTGTGCCACAAAAATTAGTACTGGCGCAAGAAAAGATGTTAGATAGACAAAACAAAAAACAGATAAAAGAAAACTTATTCATGTGGTGATATTATATACGAGAAAATCATAGGAGAGAGAAATAAATTAAGACCTAAGTATAGGAAACAGATAGTAAAGGAGGGTTTAGGCAATAGGGTTAAAATTAATCAAAGAAACAGAATAGTGCACAAAGATAATATAAAATCTTAATTATACATTTTTTTTAGATGATACCAGTAATAATATTTATCACTAATTGCTCTAGCGATATCAGACATAGTAGACTATACACGGGAGGATTATGTACTAATAGAAGATGGTGATGTTGCCTTATACCGCAGCTTTGGAACAATTTTTCACATAACCAATTGACTTATTTTGAAAATCTCTTAATTGCAGATAAAAAATTGTACAACGAAAAATTCGGATACAATAATTTACAGGAAACGTCTGAATTACCAGATATTAAGAACTCAGACTTAGAATTTGAAACTGGTTTAATAGAAACCTTATTGGGGCAACTACAAAGAAAGAGTGGAAGAAATAAAAGGGGGTATTAATGAATTAGGGACAACATGGAAATGGATAGCGGGATCACCAGACCATGATGATTTGGTGTTAGTAAATAACAAATTGAACGAGTTAACTGATAATAATAATAAACAGTACACTACAAACTCGGAAATTTTTAAAGAAATTTATAGATTAACTGAAACAATAAGAAGCTTAAATGGAAATGAATATGTTAAATTACTTGTAAAACGAAGAAATGAATTTTTAATGTCGGAATTACAAAATCTCGTTAATACTATAGCAATGGCAAAAGTAGAAATTTTAAATCCAGTAATTTTGACATTTTGATGAAATAAAAAATATAACCGAAAATGAGCACGGACGGATGTCTATATCAGATTTAATAGACGTATCTACTTTTAAAATATTGCAAAATGAAGATGTAATAGTTATTTACATAAAATACCCAAAAATTATATTTGATTGTAAATTGTTTGAAGTAAGGCCAATTGCCCAATTAGATGGTAAGCTATTAATTGCAAAAGAAATTGCAAAATGTAACGACAAATACGTTAATGTTGAAAATTGTAAAAAAGAGTTGATAAATACCTATTGTAAAATTAATAATACAAATAGTTGCTTGTCAGATATTTTAACTGGAAATAAAGCTAAATGTAAAAAAATTAAAGAAGGCAATAACAAATAGATGAAATAAAACAAGATGCTATATTAGTTTCAGGGAAGCATATTATTGATAATCAGGAAGTAGATGGAATTTATTTAGTTACATTTGAAAATCACACAAATACTGATACTGTTACATATGAAAATATAGATTCAAAAATTTGGCAGTATTTCAGGAATAGTAAAGTAAGTAATTTTGAAATTGTAGATTACATTGAGTCAAAAGACTATAATTTGAAATTTTAAAACATTAATTTGATCAACTATGTAAGAAATGAAATACAATCACACCCTGTATATTGGATTGCTATTGTATTAACATGTATTATAATTATAATATATATATTTTTTAAGATCAACAAAGTGGTTGAGAGATGGAAAATAAATAGACAGTCAATAAAACAAGAGGAACTTTTAATGAACTAACCGTTAAAATTAATCAACTTACAAACAAAATTACGGAATCGGGGCGATTCTCTTAAAGAAAGGGGGGAGCTTAACAGTACACTTTCCACAGTACCCTTATGGCAATTATAAACAAATATTCCATTTCTCAAGCCACTGGCATTGCATTAAATAATTATAAACAAATTAAACAAATATTACATTTCTCAAGCCACTGGCATTTAATTAAATGTTTATGAACAAATTAAACAAATATTATATTTCTCAAGCCACTGGCATTTCATTAAATAAATATTCCGTTTCTCACGCATCGGTTTTCATTAGCAAATCCGATGCAATGCTTATATTGTAAATATTAAATTAAGTTATAAATAAGAGCAATTGTGGAAAAATAAAGTCAGTTTGGTGTCTGAGTTTGGTGTCAATGTTACATTCTGTAACTAACCATACAAAATTCTTATTATTTTTTAAAAACCCATCCTAAAGTAGGAGGTCGATAATTTGCAGGCGCCTCCAACGGAGTGAGTAACACGGTGAGTGACAATATTGTAAATTGGGAGAAGTATATACGTACGTATGAATGTATGTACATATATTGGCAGTCAATTCCTACTCTTAAAAAATTAGAAGAGGAATTGGCGACGACAAAAGAAATCGGAATAATATATGTGCATGCACAAAACCTCACAAACATGCATTTACATTTACATACACATTAATTCCTTATTTCTTCGATGACTTACTTTTGCTTTGTGCAGAATTGATTTTGTATTTACTTGTGCGATTGCGTTATGTCAGGGATTTGGGTTTTAAAAATTTTGGTTTACTAATTTTTTGCACTGAGCTTGAACTTCATATCTTTAGATTGTAAGAGTCTAGTTGGTAGGATAATGCATTAGGGTGGTTAGCAATTTTTTTTACTAGTATAAGAAATATCACCTCTCGTTTTTTTTTGTTTTTTTTTACTAAAAATTGTATTAAATATAAGTGAATTGAATTGAAAACTTATTTTATCATTTTGTTTTGCTTCTTTTTGAAATTTAATTTTAAGCGGGTTTTTTTCTGCTAACATTTTTTGCATTCCATATGATAGATAGTTCTAGGGTATAGTCCTAAGCAATAATTGAATTTTTAATAAAATTTAAGAATGTTTGGATGAAAACCAAGCTTTTACTAATGCAGGGCTAGGTCATGAACTTTTGGTGTTGGTGCTGCGCTTGTGCGGGGCAAGGTAAGGTGAAGGTCAGTGTTTAGGGAAAATGACCGAGTGACACGGGACAGACTAGTGTCAGGATTGGGGCACTGGAAGTAGATAGGAGTCAACACAGTGCCCACGGTGCGGTGCAAGTTGCACTACAGAGGGAGGGTAGAATCCACCTGACAGGACAGGCCTTCATCTTTTTCCCCCTCTTAACTTTGCCTCTCACGTATATTTACATCTTTTTCAGCTTTCCCGTCTTTTACAACACATACAGGTATGAACCCTTCTTGTTCATGTGGCTGCGGGTGAGGTCGGTGGTGCAATACCCCGCCCAAGACGACGAGCTAGCCTGGGCCCACAGCCATACCTGCTTGCCGCCGCTCCTCACCACCCTAACAGTCAGCCACGTAGCAGCTTATAAAAAATAACCCTTAGCCGGTCCAACACCGGCTTCGCGAACGACAGTTTTTCTGCAATTTTGCAATTTTTGCAATGAAGGCGAACCAGCTGCACCATAAAATAATAATAGGGGCAAGACCCCAGAACCCTATTACTACTACTACTGTTAATTTGTGGAAATGGATATGGTAAGACCGGACTTATTCTGCTTGGTCTTTTTTAGATGTGGCAGCACAGATTTGTAATGTCATAAAATATATATACGTATACACTTATAAAAGTTGTATAGAAATTTGCAAACTTTAACAATAAATAATTTTAAATTATAGGTTTGCGCACTTTAAAATATATATATTTGTTCTCAGGAGAACTCTCTCTTTCATTTGATACCAAGTTTAACCCAGAAGTCGGGTGGTGCTAAACTAAATCGCTGCCGAAATTGAAAACAAGAATTTTAAGTGACTTGCTTCCCAACACGCACAATTGATGCACCAATCAAACATAAGCACTAAAATGTGAATAGTTTGCACTGGATGATCTCAATTAATTAATAATATTTAACATTGGTATTTTCGAGTAAAAAATATCCAATGCACTTCTTTTTCACTAATAATATTTTTAAAATCGAAAATATCACTTACTCCTTCCACTCATTTTGTTGAAACCGAAAAGTGGCCAAATAAATTCGCATAAATTAAGAAGACGGTAAACCAAATATCGGCGTATTGCAAGAAGATACATTAGAAATAATCAGTATAATCGATACACATGATTTTTTTCTTCATATGTGAAAAAACTGAAACTTGAAACTTACCCGCACAATTGATGCACCACGGTCTAAAAGGGATAACACACCTTAGGGCGATACCACTAGTCTTAATGACTGATAAATGCAACCATGTATGTATACGTGAAGAAAAAATCCTGATGGTACTTTAAAAACAAAAACGACCATTGTCTTTGTGAAATACACCTAGAGGTGGGGGGTTTCGTACACATTTTTAGACATTTAGTCGAAAAATTTTAGACTGCGGTATAAAATTAGCATATTTGTAGATGTTGTTATAAGGAAGAAGCATTTGGAACCAATTAATTGTAGAAAAATTAGCAAAATAAAAAATATCCTTATGCAAAGCCCAAGTGTGCAACTTACACCTGCGCATATAGTAAATACCCCAACTTTGCTCGGAACCAAAAATTTGTAAAAATTCAAAATTGTGATTCCTTCAAAGAGTTGTGTTGTCACATTTCAGCGCGGTTTCTCAGAAAAAGAGCTATGTTGCCACTTTTCCCTTCAACATCTTCTACTTTGTTGTTTTATTTTCGCATTTTTGTTGAAGGTTGAGAAGAAAACTTTTCTGATGGCAATTGCAATCATAGTTATGAAAGACTTTTTTATTTCGTGTAGTCTGGCTGGCGCCAATGAATATATGTAGCTCTTTTTATATTTTCAGATGACTGATTTGATCGGTGATTACCCTCTGTGCTGCACAGAATGTTTTATTTTTGTCTGTACATACATACATATATAGGTATGTATATGTATATGTTTTTTCGATGTTTTTAGTAGCTTGTTTGCAAAGGTGTGGGAAGGGGTTGTTGGATGAAGCTTTGTTTACGCGCGCGCATATATATACATATGTATGTATGAATATTCATGAATACAGATCAGCTGGTTTCCACGTTTGAATATGAAAACAAACGTATGAATTGGTTTTGGCTTGTTTCAACCACCATATATACATATGTATGTATGGATATATTATATGTGAAAATGCAATTTCTGCATACAATAATTTTGGTAAAGTTCTTTGTTTGCCTCTGTTGACTTGTATGTACATGTGTAAATGATGATTGATTTGTTTACGTACATACAAGTGGCTGCTAAGTATCGAATTAGGGATGCTGGTATCACTTAGTGATGTGAATATTCGTCACAGTATGTTTATAAACATAGCTACATACGTCCTCTAACAACTCCATCCCTTGCCAATGCTGTATATGTACATATGTAACCATGGATATGCCAGAGACTACAATCTACAAATATACATGTACACATATGGCTAGTAACTAAGCATGAAGTTCGCGAAGTTACAAGACCTTAAGAAAAATTGGTGAACGAGGCAGCAGAGAGTAAAAAAGCAGCGAAAGCTGAGTAATCAGTAGCAGTTTTGAATTAAACACGTAATTGGTTGTGAAGTAAGAGTTATTGTGAAGTACTCTCAAAGTAGTCTAATAAAGACCATTTTGCATTATTGAAAATTGGAGTTATTTATTCAACAGTTTAGCGATTTGAACGTTAGCAGTAGGTTTGAAATAAGCGGAATTTCCCTAAATTCGTTACAATTGGTGTCAGAAGAGGAATTGTTGCATAAATTCCGAAGATTGCGAATACAACTTGGGCATGGCAAAGTTGAGTGAATTGAAGATCCAGCAACTGGAGGAGGAGTTGGAAGCCCGTCGATTGGCTACTACTGGCACTAAAACCGAGCTACAAAAGCGACTAAGGGTAGCTATGGTATTTGAACGAATCAATGATGACGAGTATGTCTTTCATTCTGATAGCGACAAGACAACAACAAAAATTGAAGAAAAAAACGAAACACCGCAGACAGTGACAAGCACACATTTTAACATGATATTGGCTGCCTTGATCGTCAATACATTATAGCGAGCAGACGTGAAAAACTTGTACACATTTTCTGAGCAGAAAAATTGTGGTAAAATATTTTAAAAAATTAATAAAGAGTTGTGCAAAATAAAGTGTTTTGTGCGCGCTTCACAAAATGTATTAAATAATGTAATAATACGTTATTGAATTCCTAATATAATAATAATTAACTTTGAGAAAAAAGACTCTAAAATTTTATTTAATAAACAAATTTAAACACATACATATAATAACAAACGGAAAAGTAAATCGAAATAAGGCAAAAGCAAAATGAGGATTTGCGCGAAATGTAATCACTCTATAAGAGGAGAGACAGGTATACGATGCGAGGATGTGTGTAATAAAGTGTACCATTTAAGCCTTGCATGTGCGGGTGTTGATAAATATTGTTCTAAAATTTTTGAGGAAAACCCTATGGCACGATTTATGTGTGATGAATGTGTTACATATATTCAGAATGTAGACTTGGTGCTACAAGAAATGCAAATGAGTGTGAAGAAAAACAACGCAATATTAAATGAGTATAAATATGAGTTTGAAGAGGTGATGAAGAAAAGCCAAAATGAAATAAAAGCTTTATTGGAAGCTGTAGAGGGTCGATATACAATGGAAAGATCGCAAAAGCTTTTTGAAAAAAAAATTGGTGAGATAAAAAGCGTATATGAAATGATAGAAGAAGTCAAAAATAAAACTGAAATAATTGGTAAAGACAACGAAAAGGTATATAATGAAAGAAAGAAAATCAGTAGCAATAATAGGCGCATTCTATTCTAAGCAAGTCTGAAAAGAACACTCGCTTATTCATCGAATTACATTCAAAGCAATAACACTAACTCGCTTATTTTATCTACTCCTCGTGAAGTCGGCTAATCAATAAGCAACTTGAAAGGTAGTGTTGAAAGTAGAAAAAACGGCTCTATAGTGAATGAAGTCCTAAAACACATCAGGGAAATTTTTTGACATACATAGCTCACTCAAAAAGCGCAAAACAAAAGAAAACAGAAATTGTGAAAATATTTAATTTTATATTAATAATACACCACAAGCCAAGCATTTCTTTGGTGGAGAAACATTATTTCTGTTCTATACATGTTCTAATACGTCGGTCGCTATTGTCGTGTAAACATGGTATCAGAAAATTTTAAAAAACGTCTTATGGCGGGTAACATTAAGGCTTTACTAGACAACTGCATCAAGCTGCTTCCTAAGGAAAAATATCTACAGATTATTACTTCATCTCATTATATATTATGTGATTTGCATATGCCTGCTGGTATAGATCCAAAAGCGCCTAAATTTGATAACTCTGATTTTGATTCCGGTACGCAGTCAGTATATGAAGAGGATGAAGATGATGATCTGGGCAGCGATGATAACTTCAATGATGTACAACATGATTTGAGTAAAAGTGTTGAACATAGTAGCAATGTAGCAGTCAAACAGATTTGCGATACACTGAAGGAGTTCAATTTGGATGTAAAAAACGACAAACGTCAACCACATACACCATCTCATTACAAGCCGGTACAGAATATCGGTGCCGTATATCCCTGGAGCACATTAGTGCGGGTATTCCTTGTTTAAAATTTTGCAATTCAAATGAGGAAAAGTTTATCAAAGAGAGTGAAATGCGTGCTAAGGATGAAATCCAAAGAATATTACGTATAGCAACGAAATTTAATATGGAGCTTTTTGGCTCGTGGAATGTTCATTTAAAGTTGCTCCTGCTATGGAAGGCATGTCTTACATATGTATGCCACATACGCGGAACATTATTATTATTATTATTATTTATTATTATTATTTTATTTATTACGGCCAAAAAATCCTAATTCATTGTATAGTACAATTTACAAAATTCATAATTGTTTCTTAAAACTATTTCATTCAAAATAAATGAGTAAATTTATTGTTTAACTAGTATTAAATATTTAAATTTTTACAATATAGAAATAGTTTTTCTTTAAACTTAACAACATTTTCACAGTCTTTTATCTCTGCTGGTAGTTCATTATACATTTTATAGCCTACGTATTCTAAGGTCTTTTTTGCGAACTCGGTTCTTACTTTGGGCAGTCTTAAATTTCTGCTACTCCTAGTTCCATAGTTATGGATCTCATGATTGTACTGTATCCTATCACTCAGATAATTTGGTAACATTCCCTGTGTTATGTAATGTATAAACTGCAAAGAGTAATAACAGATTTATTGTTTAATACTAAGCCAATTTAACATAGGAAGCATAATACTTTTTGATGTTCTATAAGAGCATTTTAGTATCAAACGCATTGCTTTGTTTTGCTGTATTTGGAGCTTATTAATTAACGTATCATTTGTTACTAGTAGTATTGATGGGCAGTAAATAAAATGTGGTTCTACAATTGATCTATATACTAATATTTTGTGATGTTGGCTAATATGCTTACATGTTCGATACATAAATCCTATTTTCTGTGCAATCTTCCTCTCTAAATGATTCATGTGTTCTGTGAAATTTAGTTTCTCATTAATTATTACACCTAGGTTTGATCTACTCTTTCAATTGCATTGGTTTTTATTTTCAGACTAGATTGGATTAAGTTATTATGGTTCTTGTTAAATATCATATACTTAGTTTTATCAATATTAAGCTTTAGCTTTCTACTGCGTAGCCACTTAAATAAATTATTTAAGTCTTCTTGTATTTTCATGACAGCGCAATCTAAATTTTTGTCACTAATGCTAACTAATGCATCATCCGCAAAAAGACTTATTTTACAATTTCTCAAGCAAGTTTTTATATCATTGATGGAAATTATAAACAATATCGGAGCAAGTATTGAGCCTTGTGGCAGCCCAATATTAACATCAACAACCAATGAAACTGCGTCTCCAATTACCGTCCTCTGCTTTCTGTTACTCAGGTAACTACGAAACCATTACAAAGCTTTTCCCTTGATCCCAATTTTACCCATTAACTTCAGCAATTCATTTCGATCGATTGTTTCAAACGCCCTCTTTAAGTCTAAGAAGCAAGATACTACTACCTTTTTATCAGCAACAGCCTCTTTCCACTCTGAAATTACCATATTCAATGCTGTTTCGCAGGAGTGGCCTTTCCTGAAGCCTGATTGCTCTGGTATGATTATATTATGATCGTCTAGGTATGCTACTAGTTGCTTTTTCACCACTGTTTCCATAATTTTTTCATCAATAGGTAGGGTATTAATCGGACGCAGCTCGTCAGGTTTCATTGTATTTTTTACTTTTGCCACTGGTATTATTGTGGATATCTTCCAGCAGCTGGGAACAATGCCACTATCAAACGATTCGTTTATAATGTCCTTATATAAGTGTGCAATGTACACCATAGAGTCCTTGATAACACCCTCTGACAATATGTTTTTACCGCCATATTTGTTTTTAAATGATTTTTTTATGTTCATTATATCTTCTAAATCGATACTGGTGGGCTCAAATGTTGCTACCGAGTTGGTTGTTTCACTTTCATCAACAAGTTCAATTGTTTCAATACTATCATTGATTTGAATTATACTCTGAACAAAGTAACAATTCAAGACATTAGCTATATCGTTGCTATTTTCTAGACATTCACCGT